>JBBPQG010000352.1:0-22305 GCA_038092395.1 Boletus variipes var. fagicola | reverse complement strand
CGATTCTCCCGTCCACCGTGCTGTATCGAGTTTGCTGAACCAGGATGGGTTCCAAAGGTACTTGTCTCTTTCTGTCTGCGTGAATTGATATACTTAACAGTCGAACAGTTGCAGTGACGGGCCAAATATCTCGCTGGAAAGTTTAGGCAAGGAGGAAGTACGAGTTGCATCGACGAGGTGATCCAGCTTGATCGCGAGGCCCTGGAACTTTGTCCACCCGGCCACCTTGTGCGATTTGTCTCGTGGACTTGCCTTGCAGTTCGCCTTGTTTCTCGTAGCGACGAGCTCAGGGACTTGGACGAGCTGACTGTCCTCTTCCGAGACACAGTTAACCTTTACCCAAGGGACACGGTGATCGGAAGTTAATGTTTTTATACAGCCTTGCAAGTTCTCTCTCCATCCGGTACAGACAACTTGGGGCCAGGCCTTGACGAGGCCATCGTCTTCGGCCGAAAAGCCGTTGACCTTTTTCCAGATAGAACACCCTGATCATACATCCCTGTTGAAGAAGCTTGCAGCTGATCTTTCCACGCGGTACGAGCAACTTTGGGTCATTGAGGATCTCAGCGCGGCCATTGTCCTCGATCGAGAAGCCCTTGTCTTAGTTCCAAGAGGAGACTCGGACCCATATCGGTTGACGTCGTTGAAAATCTTACAGCTAATCTCTCTTACCAGTTCAAGCTGCTTGAGGTCATGGAGGACCTGGATGAGGCTGTCATTTTCAGTCGAGAAGCCCTCAACTTCCTTTGTCCAATGGGACACCCTAATCGACGTTCCGCGTTGAATGACCTTGAGTTCATCTCTCCACCCGGTACAACCATCTCGCGATCTTGGAGAACCTCAATGAGATCACTGTCCTCTCTTTGCGTGCCATGGTCTCCCAAATCGAACACGACCATGGCGTTTACTTTGTACGGCGGACACTTTACCATCCAACAGATGGTTGGGTGTGATCTCAAGAGTCCCGAATCCGCGTATCTGTCTGCGTGTCATACTACTGTCGGAGACGAAGAGAGCGCGGACGAGGTGATCCATCTCGCGTCGGCGATGCAGTTTGTTGGGTTTCGATCGGTAATTGGAACGATGTGGGCGGTGGATGATGGTGCGACGACCAAGATCATGTCAACATTTTTGTCTGCGTATGGTGGATGAGTCTGATCGTTTGCCCCTTGCCGTGTTGGCGCTGAACAAGACACCTATGAAAACTGTAGATATGTGTACCGTTTGACCAACGTATTTTGAGCCGTAAGAAAACCCACATACACGGGGAACGCACACAGCAATGATAACTGCACATTTCGACCCTAACTTTCAACACGGAATAAGGAAACTTGTACAATCTCCCAGAGAATAAATATAGTTTCAGGTAATCTGGTAATCTGAGGCACCAGGTAGAACAGTCATGATTTTTGTCTCTCTAGCCTCATGCAAGTACACGAAGGCAACTTGCTTAAAACTTCTCTTCCAAACCCGTTCGGATCCGGCGTCAATCTCAAAGAACCAGGTTTCTCCGCCGGATTCACCAGCATTGGTGATACTGACGGAAATGTTTTCCTGTCTCGTGTTCACGATCGTTATCGCTGGCGTCCTAGAGCATTCGCAGTCAGATCCTGGCACTCTTTGCAACCTCACCATGCCGCACCTGACTTCGATCTGGCTTTCCATTTGGCAGTGAGATGAAGATGAACTATGGTTGATGACTGAGGATAAAGACGCGACGCATGAGCACTCGCTGACGCGGATATAGCAAGAGAAAGATGTCCAAGTCGAGACTCACCAAGGGCGACACGATGGTTTCCTAGGAGGCAAAGCCGTAAAACCCGAGGCCCTTTTATCCCTTCGGTTGGCCACCTCAACTGACTTTTGATGACACGAACGCTGTCAGGGGGCGATGTTTGTTTCATCGTCCTTGCCTACCAAAAAGGCAAGAGGAATGGATCGTCAACCCCCGCATCACGCTGGACATGCCAACATGTGTGGACAGGCCCTATCTGGCCTTGGTTGACACTTATCGGCAGGGCCGAAAGCTGCGGCATTGCTGTGGTGATAGCCAGGAGCGCTAAGTTCGGAACTGGGATAAGGCCATGACGACATTACTGAATAATGGTCTGACCAGAACGAAGAACGTACCTAGCATGCTACATGACCACCAATTAATCTGGGGCACGCGTCCTTGCTGACCTACAACAGCGGAGCGACGTTGGGACATTCTTTGTGCGCATCTAGGGTGCCGAGAAGAGGTCATTGTTGCTGTGGGTATCGCCGCAGATCGAATGTTATGGTATCGGTCAGGGAACGCGCATGGTGTAAGGCGTGCAGCAGTTACATAAACCGCACATCGAAGTGCGCTTAGCGTTGGGTTGGACGCACATGACAAGCGTTGTAAAGACGATGCCAGTGAATGTCGCGAGGACGTCTCAGTATGGATTGGAACGACACTGCCCACATGACCGCATCCAAGTCACTTGACCGAGATCCTGTTGTCAAGTCCTATGCAGCAAGTGTCAACGGCAGTGCACCGAGTCTTGTGCTCACACCGCGATCTCGAGTCCATAGTGCTGGGACTTTGGCTCGTGGTGAGTACACACTCCCGTGCTAAGACTATCTCCTCGAACAAGATCAGTTTCGTCTAGTTACCTGTGCATTGCTGTCGCCACAATGAGGGGCCTCGTCCCGACCAAACGAGAACCACTGTCCTTGTCTGCTCCTATCAAACCAAATATAAGTACGTTTCAGAATGGCCATCGAAAATTACAAGTGATCTAAGTGTGCCAGGTTGTTCGGGCCCCCGGGCCGGGCGTCGGTATGTAGTATGCTCCGACCCGGTTCGAGCCTGGAACAGAACGCTGGCATCCCACGTACCGTGACCAGCACGTATCATGGCGACGTTTGGCAAAGCGACATTCAACGCCGTGTCCTACGCCGCTTCCCGACCGACTTACCCTCGCGCGCTCTTTGACTCCGTCTTCCGCTTTCACGGTGCAGGTGCGGGTGGGGGGCGATGGGATACGGCCGTCGACCTTGGATGTGGGACGGGTAGGTGACCTGTGTGAGGAACGGAGATCTGTTGCACTCACGTCGGATGGCGGTAGGACAGGCGACTGTTGAGCTGACGCCTTTCAAGCAGATCGTGGGCGTCGATCCGAGTGCGGGGATGGTTGATGCTGCGCGTCGTGCGCTCGCGGCATCCGGCTCCGAGGATTCCGCGTCCGAATCTGCCAGCACTACTGCCAGTACTAACAATGAGCGGATCACATTCGTACAGTCTCCCGCAGAGAAATTGACCTTCTTGGCGGATGGGAGCGTGGATGTGATGATTACTGGTACGTCAGTCCGGTCCTCGTTCGCTTCCGTGCGATCCTGATGTCGGAGCTGGGGATATGGTACGATAGCACAAGCTGGCCATTGGTTCGATTGGTCGCGTATGTGGCCAGAGGCAGCTAGGGTCTTGCGCAAAGACGGGACGTTTGCCATCTGGGTACGTGGTCTAATCCTGATGCTCCTCACATTTCATTCCGACCTAGATGCGACGACGTAGAACTACTCGGAACTCCGACTTCCCAAGTACCCCACCCTAACGCCCCTTCTAACCCACTTTTTCCAAGGCACCGATCCAGAAACGTCCATTGGACCGTATTGGCAGCAGCCGGGACGCTCAATCCTCGAAGAGCATCTTGTGGGCATTCCGGATGCAAGGGACGTCGTTCACAGTGGTGCGTTCAAGGCGCTTGAGCGCCTTTATTTCACAGGTACGGCCAGGTTGTCCACACGCCTATTGCGCTGATTTCTCACCCCCTTCGCCCCTGTTCACCAGGAGCATACCATCCGCACCTACCCTCGCCTCAACCCATCCTCATGTACAAGCGCATGACCTGGAATGATCTCTACGCATACTTGCGTACAGCCAGCGCATTGCATACCTTTTTGGAGCAACACCCAGAGGACACGGGGAGTCCCGAGGGTGACCTCGCTATGCGGTTCTGGAGGTCGTTGATGCGCGGAGCGGAGGCGCAGAATGGCGATGGGGTAGCAGTGAGACCAGAGGAGATGGTCGAAGTGGAGTGGCCGTTGGCGATGATTTTGGCCAGGAGGGCGTAAGGACAGGTTCCTTCCCATCCTTATGCTGGAGGGATGAGGCGGCATCCTGATAAGTAGCCAAAAGGCCTCGGTTGAGCCAAGCGGAGGTGCCAGCAGAGTCACCACAAGGCTTGGCATCGCCAGATGAGTCTCCCATGTACATCGCCTTGCTTCCAGTAAAGAGGATGGCATCCGTAAAATCTCGAACACTCACCTAGAATCTTGACCAATCCGTCTATGAGGCAAGAAACTCGCATCTTACAGTCCTCTTCCAGACCAAGGAGCTATCCTAAGTAAACCCACATACATGGCAAACGCACACTAGTACAATGATAACTGCACATTTCGACCTTAACTTGCAACATGAAACAAGGAAACTTGTACGATCTCTCCTAGACACTAAATATAGTTTTAGGCAATCTGGTAATCTGGGCCACCAGGTAGAATGGTCATGACTCGTGTTTCTCCAGTATCATGCAAGAACACGATGGCAACCTGAAAACGACCTCTCTTCCAAACCCCTTCAAATCCGGCGTCAAGATCAAAGAACATGTCCTCTCCGCCGGCTTCACCAGTAGCGGTGATACTGACGGAAATCTTGGCCTGTCTCGTGTTCACTATTGTGACTGGATAAGTACCCGACATCCTAGAGCATTCGTAGTCAGATCCTGGCTCTTTGCAACCTCACCATGCCGCACCTGACTCCGATCTGGATTTCCGTTTGGCAGTGAGATGAAGATGAACTATGGTTGATGACTGAGAATAAAGACGCGACGCATGAGCACTCGCTGACGCGGATATAGCAAGAGAAAGATGTCCAAGTCGAGACTCACCGAGGGCGACACGATGGTTTCCTAGGAGGCAAAGCCGTAAAACCCGAGGCCCTTTTATCCCTTCGGTTGGCCACCTCAACTGACTTTTGATGACACGGACGCTGTCAGGAGGGGATGTTTGTCTCATCGTCCTTGCCTACCAAAACGCACGAGGAAAGAAATTGTCAACCCCCTGCACCATGCTGGACATGTCACCACAGCAGGCCGCAATACCGCCGATAAGTGTCAACCAAGTTACTCACATGTCCAGCTAGTCTGGTGACCAGCCCGAGGCGACGGTTTGCCTCGCGCAATCTCTTTTAGACGGGTTGGTCACCAGACTAATGTCCAGCGTGGTGCGGGGGTTGACGACTCATTCCTCTTGCCTTTTTGGTAGGCAAGGACGATGAAATAACTTTCGCCCCCTGACAGCGTTCGTGTCATTCAAAGTCAGTTGGCATCTTTTACCAGTGGCTGACCAACTTGAAAGGGATAAAAAGGCCACAGCTTTTTATGGTTTCGCCTTGCAGACTTCAGGAAACCATCGTGTCGCCTTGGTGAGTCTCGACTCGGACATCCTCCCCTTGCTGTACCCGCGTCAACGAGTGCTCCGAATCCTCATGCATCGCGTCTTTATCCTCAGTCTTCAATCGTATCCCATTTACATCTCACCAACATAAACGCAAAGCCAGCTTGGAGCCAGGTATGACATTGTGGTCGCAAAGAGTGCCAGGTTTTGATTACAAGAGCTATAGTAGGAAGATGTCAGGTCAAGTCAAAATCTTGAACAGTAGGGGTGCCACCATTTCCATCAGCATCACCAGGTATGGCGAAAACAGTGGCCCGAGAGACGACTGGTTTATCGATGTCGTGCCTGGAGAAGAAATGGTTTGGAACAGGACGTACATGCAGGCTGCCTACGTGTACATCTATGACCTCCAAGACACGCTAGTGCTCACTGTCGATCCTAGTAGTCCAGACTTAGTCTACACTGTCGTCTAAGGCCATAATCAGCGTCCGGGAGAAATTGTATGGGTTTCCTTATTTCGTGTCGGAAAGTGGAGAAATGTGTTTGCCAGATATGTGGGCTTACTCGCAACTCCTTGGTTGGGAAGGAGACATTGCGCAAGCCTGGCGGTGGGTGTGGCGAATCGGGGCCCAGGAAGTTGACAATGTTAAGCTGTTCTTGGAACGCCCAAAGATTACACAACTTGCTAAAGTAGAATATCTCTATACCGTCACGACAACTATACTGGTGACCAGACCGTCCAAAAGAGGCAGCCGCGAGCAAGAGGCAAGCCGTCGATAGACGTCTATCGACGGTTTGCCTCGCGCAACCTCTTTTAGACGGGCTGGTCACCAGACTACGCGACAACATGAGTGAGAGCTTTTGTCTGGTAGACACATCAGGAAGCCCCAAAGTACAAATTCTAGCCAATATATAAGTGTATCGTCCAGCACGGCAAAGATTTGGCATTTCATCTAACAGTATGTACATCATGATGCTTGTGGCATTAGCCAGTCGAGACAAGCTTAACGACACTTTTTTTTTTCCCCGAAACCAACGACACGGAGAGAAGAGTCACGAACACAATCACTAGGTCAAATCCTCATAATTGAGACGACTGCCCGAGTACGATACAAACGAGGTCTTTACTGTAAGTACTAAATGGTTCAGGGGTAAGGAACGAGGTTGGGCGAAGGGTAGCATATGGTCGCATGAGTCGTATGACGACGAATGGACTGAAGGAGAGGTAAAACGGTTAACAATAGTGATCGAACGGGTATCAAAGGTTGGGATGTGAACCAGCGTGATCAACGATAACGACGGGGAGTGAGGTGTGATTGTGAGGCGTGATCGCTACGATGCTGCAGTCCTTTCACTGTTTACGCCCGTCTCATGTGGTGTAGTACGTGCCGAACAACTACAGTCCGGAAAGAGAAGGATGGGGTGCGACGAGAGACTTCAAGATGGCAGGAATGCTCGTGGAATAATAGAGTATGTGCGAACTGGACTCGGCGGGAGGTAAATACTATAGGTGCTGAAAGAATGATAATTAGCTTATCTCATTGTGTGCCAATCAGTCCGTCCGCTGACAACTTGGTCTTGTCTCGCTCAACACCGTGTTCATAATATGTAGGCAGATACTAGTAGTAGGAGGTGAGATGAAGCCGAAGGATTGATTGCGTCACTTCAAACCGAATGTGTATCGTAAGCGATGCAATATATTGTAAGAGTAACTCACTACATAATCTGTCGCGCAGTAATATCGCCGCGCATGGCTATCAAACTTGGAAGAGCCGAACTCTTTTTTTTTCCGCTCCACACGGTTAGGGACCAAGCTGAGAAGATTCGAATCTTGCACGACTTCTTCAATGAACTTGTTGTTCCGAGTCAGTTCGGGCGACCAGAGCCATTGCATACCCAACGTAACCATGCGGCCGTATCTGACTAATTCTGGCTAAAAGTCTTTAGGTTGCCGAGGACTCGGATGGCCTGGAGAATCCGGTGGTGCATGTGAAACATGGTCACGACATACGAACATACGGACAAGTACAGGTCGTTACTCCACGCTGGGACGAGTGAAGCTAATTCGAGATCAGAAAAGATGCAATTGATGGGTTAGAAGGGTTTCTTCAACCAAGAGGCCTCATGCGGGTGCATCGACGGGTGGATGGAGGAGTCGGAGGGAGAAGTGGATACGGACTGTGTTGTCCAATGGGAGATGGGACCCTGGGAGATGAACAGTGCGACGTCAAATATGTTGAGTGTCAGACGTGCCTGTGCAGGACTCAGAAATGGACGAGGAGCAATCATGGGAGTCCAACCTGTTCACGTGACTGATAAGCATTCGGTCATTGCCAGGCTGGATTCTCAATTTCTACCGACTCGGACTTAGCCTTCTGGAGGGGAACAAAAACAGGTTGAAAATGGCGACTAATTCACACCAAACTTGGGATTGAAATGTTTGAAACGAGGGTCTTGAAGGTAGAAGAAATCCGAGGTCCCGGTTTGAGACGGAGTCAGACTCCGTTGATCGGATATTATTTCGCTCGACCACCAACGTCACTTGGTATTCATGATATCCTCCACACCGCTCCACCAATCAGTGAGTATCTTCACTGGGCATGGACTCTCCGGATTCATTTTGTGGAGCATCCGATGCATTTATGCAGACCACAAGAGCGGTGATTCGCGCATCCTTGATGAGGCGAGACGCACAGCTTACTGAGTTCATTGTACAGCGCCGATAACGATACCACTATGACCAGAGTTAATTTCGCATGTTCATCAGTCTGTCCCTTGACAATTTGATCTCATCTCACTCAGCACATTGAGGTAATTCATTTTCAGGCAAGGAAGCCGAGGTTTTTTTATTTTGAAAGTAGGAGGAGTGGTGAGGAATTGTTGATGGGAAACCAAGTAAGTATCATGCAATACAAAGAGTATCTAAAGATAACTCAACACCAGTCTCTTGCGCAATACCGCCGTATAGCACATTGTACGAGCTTCGTATCAAAGCGTCGAATTCATTTTGTCGCTCATGGGGTCACATACACTTCTCGATCTGGTAAGGCCTGAGGAAATTATACTTTGCACGACTTCTCGAACTGCTGCTCGCCTCAGGTGGTCAAAACCATTACATAGTAAATAAAAAGTGGGTCGGATGGAACTATTCGACTATTCGACTGTATTTGACCATTTCTGGCTCGGGGAGAAAGCCCAAAACTTATTAAAGGGCTTTCCCATTTCGCTGTTGTATCCTCAGCTTTGCAGACCAAGCACGTCCTCTGAATCATGTTCGCACGTCTCTCCTCTGTTCTCATTGCGCTAGTTCTTGTGACTGGCGCTGTTGCTGCTCCTCCGGATGTCTGTGATCCCGGCGAAAAGCTATACTGCTGCTATGCTAACTACTTCGTAAGCCGTGATATCACCTGCTGTTGAGCCATACTGACCTATGTGTGACTGCAACCAGTTTGGTTTTTTCCAACCTCAGTGTAAACCTTATGTTGACGGTTATTCAACTTGTGGCGGCGGTAACTGGCGTTGCTGTACCTGGGAGGTGAGTACCCGAATAGCCAAACCTACTACTAGCGACGAGATTGTCTGACTTGCGACATCATAGAATGCCGCTGGTGGATGGGGGTGTGGTGACCCCCTCCCGGGCCCGCCCGCTGGTCCTTGAGTTTTGCTGAGAGGCAAAGTCATCAAAATGGATCGAGCTTGTCATTTATCCAGTTCCTGGCTTATCCAGCAGTCCATAGAGTTCAAGGGGTGTTTCTTTCTATCTTGGATGTCGTAGATAAGGCAGGCGACAACCCCAAGTGTCATTGGATTGTCGTCTTGCGGTTTTTGATGAAACCTTTTTGTTTGTGCAAGTTAAAAATGATCTCTATTGAAGTAAGACTGCCAGTGGGATATCGTCAAGGAGATGCTCTGGTGAAGTACTCGAACGCAATAGGCACCGTAGCGAAGGCTGCACTGGCAGGATTCCCAGCTCAGGAAACAGGCGCTAGGATCTACGGAGAGTGGCCGCCACTGCATTTTGTCTTTCGAAGGTTTTTCACAGGATTCGGCGAAGGCTTACACGAGAGCCCTGATCGACTAATCTATGGTGGGGTACTTTCCATGAAATTCCCGTTCATGATTCTGCTAAGAGAACGCCGCCATTGCAAGAAGTACGAGACCAAGGTGACCCAAGAGCAGGGGCACACGATTTTGGGGCAGTCTGCGAGGCTGGACGACTGTTGGCTGACAAGGGGCACACATCCCTGCAGTCAGGTCGCAAATGGGGCTTCGCAGAGCAGTCCCAAATGATCTGCATTCGCGCTCCCGCCGTCAAACGAAAGTTCGATCGTTTCGTCGGCCACGTTCAACCGCAAGGATAGACAGAAGACTGAACCACGCCGTCACAAGTGATGGCGACAGAAGTTGCTAACAGTCATGAATCTAGAGTACCCGAACGTCTAAATTTCTCGACTCACTGTTACTTTGATGACCGTACGTTGAATTCGGAGACTCCGAAGGACAGAAGAGACTACTCTTATCGTCAGGAAGTTGTCGGTTGCCTAGCAGTGGTTCTTGCCGGGATCGATGGACCTGTGGATACACTCGTGAGTCGTGACTGAACATCTCACCTTAAAGCCCTCGTACGCGACTTTAAAGCGGTGAAGGGTTTGCGTTGCAGCCATGCTGAGTAGTGGAGATGTGGGGAGACTCTAAACCCTCGAGGTTAAACGACTAACCAAGGACACCTAGGCTGAACTGTGTGTCGAATGTTCCATGGTGAGGCGTGTCTGTGGTCCCGAAGGACAATCAGAACCTTGCGTGAGTTGAATGCGACGTACATTGAGCCAACCCAAAACATGGTTACTGTCAGGTACCAACGGAATTATGGGGAACACGTGCTCATGCCGCTTCGAACAAGAATACTTGCAGGAATTTATCTGTCATGGAAAACAGGCCCATAAAACAAATGCTCACTCCTTCTGCGCTAGCATACAAAAGATAGAGAGAGAATCAGAGAGAGAAGACGGAGCAGAGCATAATGCACCATCTCGTACATTAGTTGTGCAATTCTACACCCTCTGATTCCACGCATGATTCGCTTCAAACGCCCAGTAGATGGCGTCCCAATCCCAACATTGATCCATCAACCCGATGCGATCACTCGGAGGCCCGCCCGACAGGGTGATCACATGCGTTCATCCGCGTGTTACTTGCACAGAAGACCATATGTCGGACGTGGTTGAGGAATTGAAGCACTATTGGACGTGATATCGCGCTTGAGCCGTCCGCGCACTCTGCGGGTGACGAGAATGGAGCAGGTGACTCTGAGGTGAGACGTTGGCCCGTCGAATTCGATCAAGACAGTGGAAAATGTGAAACATGGTCACGACGTACGGAGGCACCACTGCTGGGATGGTGTACCATTTTATCAATATCGAGAGTGCGCATTCGGGTGTGGGTGTCGAAATAGGTATTGGGGCAAGGAGTGGCTTGGATGCGCGCCGAGCGGTAATATGTTATAACTTATGACTTATGCGATCGGATGGGAATCATACTGTGAAATGAAGGGCGGTGTCATCGTCTCAAGATGTGTGCGGCCGTGCTGGCACGGGGTTCGGTGGTGGACGACGAGCGTGGATGCAGACAGGGGTTTACGTCCCCCGAGATATGGGCGCGAGTTGAGCATGCTGCCTCAGGATGACATTCAGCTTGATCAGTGATGTTGGTGACGACGCTGGTACGCTGTACAATCACCATTGTCGTTTCTCGTGCCGGGGCAATAGGCCTAAGTGGGTGGTAGCACGGGCTGGACCCAGTGCAGACAGCCAGAGACAGGACAGTGTCCGCACGGCCAGAGTAGGTACTGGAGATGATGAACGCGCGCGTGAGGTTTGGCCTGGCGGAAGACTACGCTCTGTGACTATGCTCGTGACTCTCTACGTAACAGACCAACAACTGTAAAGCAATAAACACATCAGGAAGCCCCAAAGTACAAATTCCAGCTAATATACATATAAGTGTACAGTCCAGCACGGCAAAGATCTGGCATTTAATCTAACAGTATGTACATGCTGCAGTCCTTTCACTGTTTACGCCCGTCTCATGTAGTGTAGTACGTGCCGAACATCTACCGTCCAGAAAGAGAAGGATGGGGTGCGACGAGAGGCTTCAAGATGGCAGGAATGCTCGTGGAATAATAGAGGGGGAATAGATACGATAGCGTGTGCGAACTGGGCTCGATGGGAGGTAAATATAGGTGCTGAAAGAATGACATGCGTTTTTCTTCTGTCGTCGTGGGCGAGAGCCGGGGCCGTTCGAAACAGAACAGTAGCGCGCAGGACGAAGCGTCATTAATTGAGGCGCAACAGGGGTATAGGCACGCGTGGTAAGAGAACAGAAGAGGGGGCAGATGGTTGCGGCGCAAGGTATAGGTCACGTTGCAGCGCCTTGAGTTCGAGCATGTCCCTGGTACCCTCGCTAAGCTTGCCAAGGACGGCAAAAAAGAGTGACAACCCACCCGTAAGTCAACTTCTCCGCCACGGGTACCGGACTACGATCCCAATCGTCAGCTTCATATACTTCCTCTGTACCATCTGCACAGAAGGCAACATGTTTCTTCGTCGTGTCAGTACGTAGATCTAAGAGTGAAAACGATACCACCCACCGACTATGAAAGAAGAGTCGTTGGATTAACGTTCAATGAGAGAATCATACACATACTTTCTGTGAACGATAGCGTCAGTATGTACTTGGTAAAAGACTACAGAGAACGCACGATTGCATCGACACGGAAATTGCGTATGCATGCCCGAGCGTCATCGTCAATTTCGGGTGCCTTGTTCATCGTTTTCCTCCCGTCCTTCTTTTCTAGCAGGATTTGGAACCGCCCACCGCATTCCCGACTAGTTCGGTTGAGGAATCAATTTCACCACCAGACGACAGCCAAGTGCTTACCAGTCGAGGGAACCATCAGTGAGCCAACCACACCAATCGGCGAGATTTCGACAGTCGACTCTGTTCGAAGCACCACACAACTGACAACTGTATAGCTTGCACGAATGCTGTTTCTGTTGAAACACGACTCGCATGATCAGCTTCGTCCCTGCGTCGATACACGGCCATCGGGAGGCCTCGCCAGTCACTTGAACGACCTGTGCACCCTTGTCGATGGATAAATCATATAGGCCAGCATCAAGGTATCGCCTCTGAACTTGTGCGTCGCGGGCCTTGCACCTCAGCACCACTTTTAGCATCGCTTGAAGTTGCTACGTGCCAGTGAACGCAAGCGGTCAGCAAAATACGCTCACACGCATATGTACGAGCCTCACCTCGAACGAGGCGCAGCATTGCACCAGTATTGGGTGTTCCCTGCCTGTGGCGTCGATGAGCGTCACAAAGCGCAAGACTTGCATGGCTGTCGGACTGGTCGCAATCGTCCGTCCTCCTATGCTTGCGGCGTGTAGTTGAACCAGCCCGTCGAGCTTGTTCATGAACTGCACCGCGTTCTTGCCCTGAGGACGTCTGCCAGCGGTCACTAGGCGCCTTTCTCGTTTACGCTGCCAACAAGAAAAGGAAAAGGAGACGCAAAATCAGGGGAACTGACTAAAATTTTCGAGTCACAGACAACGAACGGGGCAATGCCTGAGAGATCGGCGTGTTACCACCTCACCGTGCCCGTGACCTGTGGTGGTAGAAGTTCCGAGGGCGAACGCATGATGCTCGGAATTTGTACTTGAGCCTAAACCTTGTCTTGGATCGGATTTACGGATCTGAGCGCGTTCGCGGACGGCGATGACCTTGGACAGGGGAGTCGCTAGGTATCGAAGATATTCCATGAGGAGGATTCGGAACGAGTCGGAGGCGGGTATTAGGAGAGACGTGTGATCAGGCTCGGATGCAAATAAACGAAGGAGAGGATGGAAGCAAGTACTGGTAATGCGAGTAGCATGAGGTACAGGAAAAGAACAGCTGCGTTAGTTTCGCTGTGGATACATTGGTCGTGAAAAAACAGAGAAGGCACTAAGGCGTGTGAAGGCAGCACTGCTCAGCGGCTGGTAACCAAAGTCGGCCGATACAAAGTGTACCGAAGAAGCCGACAGGTATAAAATCCACGAGCACGGTTTGAATTTACCTGTAGATATATATCCCGTACGGTATATAGTGTCAAGGTCCTAGAGGAAACACAAAAGGAACATCCAAAGCACAAGCGAGTTGAAAAGCAGACAACAGCGAGAAGAACACAATATAACACATGACGAATGGTATGCAAGTTAACGAATGATCGTGATTAAACACGTCCCGCCCGGGACAAAATGCCCTTGGAGATTATTTGTTGGTGACACGTGAGGTAGGTAGAGGTTGCCCTTGTCGCTGGCTCGCGTTGAAAGGAGTGTGGTTGGCAGGAGTGCGATTGTTGTAGATGATGTGGACCATAGCTTATGGTAATGACGAGACGGTTGTACGATTGGACGGATATAAGGAGGAATCAATGCGAGATGGCGTTAGGTTGTGATATCCCCGGAGAGAGGAATCAGCGTTGTCGGAAACGAGGGGGTACAAGGGACATACACCGCGAAAAAAAATAAGTCAAACGTCCAGGTCTAGATCTAGTGTCACGGGATTGTACTGTTGCCTTGAATGGCATAGTGCCATACAGGATAGAATATAAAGAGGCACAACAAGGCCAAGATGACGAACACCAGTACACCGACATTTACAAAACCCCGGATCGGGATTCCAGACGTCTCGAGCGGGGTATTATCAGATGGGTCATGCAAGGCGTCGTCGTCTTCCGGAGTGTTTATGTAAAGGGTCGGATCAAAGGGGTAGGGAACGAGCTTGGGTGGGGTATAAACACCGGAAGGGTATTTTGAGTCATAGGACACCGTGAATATGGAATCACCCGAGTTGGATAGGACCGATTGACGGTTCATGCTCGGAGGGGATCGGACACGCTGCTCGTCCTCGCCAGCGAGGCGGTATAGGATCATGGAGGCACGATTCGAGGTGAGGGAAGAAGGCTGGGAAGTGAGAGCCTGCGATTCTTCCGAGGCGATGCGGTTGAAGACCATATTTTGTCTTGACTGGGCACGAGAGCCCATGAACGACGAGGGGGGGCCAGAGGGTGAATGAGGGACTGCGTTGGGGTTAAGCGGGGAGGAGACGAAATTTGGGCTGACTGTGTGTGATCGCGGAGTCCTCGGTTGCCCGTCTGGCAGTAAAGGGACATCAAGGCTGGTGGAGCTGGGTGAATGTGTGTGACGAGTGTCAGGGTCGCTATCTGTACACTCCAAGGGGTATGGAGCGCGTGGGGATTCAGAAGCGGGAGGGTGTTGATGTGTCTCTGGGCTCGACGGGGATGCCATCCTCAGAACTGTGTTGGTGGTGCACGTCCTGGAGAAAGACAGGGTGAGAGCGCTCAAGCCGGCACGCCCACCGACTCTTGTGATCCCAGGATGTAAATGGCACTTGTTTCCTAGTGTGGGGGCTGGCAAGTTTCGTTGGTCGGCTTCGGTTCTCCGACCCTTGATTATGTAATGACAGATCTCACTGGCAACCCACGCTCGGTCGTTGTCGATGTCGCTTGTCTGCAGTGGGTCACGGTGGGCTTGTCGACGTCATTATCGATGATGCGGCAGTGGTGAACGAGTCGATGCAATTGGAGTTAAGGCGGGGGGAAGTGTGACGGAAAAGGCCAGCGTTGAACACCGCCAACGGGACATCGTGATCAATGAATCAGGCGCCCGCTATGAATAGTCTGACGTCCCTGTACATCCGCTGGCACGTCCATGTCAATATTCACCACAACCAACATGCAGCTCAAAGAGACATCGACCGAGCCCGTCACGGAAACGTCAACGTCGCGCGAGCATTAGACCAAAAGGCGAAGGTCGCACCCTGCCAAGTTCGGACCAGTTTCAACCAGGGCAACAGCATTTGCATGCAATGGCCCTATCGCACTCGTCAAGCACACTAGGCCCCTGGTGCGTAAAAAATCTTCTGGTGCGTACGTAGAAATACTCAATAACTTGTACTCCAACGTCCTAATCTTCGCCGTAGGACAGTGCCGGAGCGCATATACGCGTTCAACCGGCGGGGTTACATTGCCAGCGGTCCGTGCTTAATAATAACCAGCTAATACCTTCTCTCATGTGCATCATGTGGCTATCGACGGTAATGGGCATTTTCTTCTTGGGACCGCAAGGTGTGCCAGCGCTTGCAAGGTACGACTGACCATGACTCGTGACATTTGTTTGCTGATGGCATCGTACAGTGGCTGGAACTGCGACAGGTAAATCCGGATTGATCGTCATTACAATCAATGTGATTATTGCAGAGTGGATCAAGAGGCGGTGAAAGGCTAGGGATGCTCGTCAAGCAAAGCAAAACAAGGGTAGTACAGAGCCCGACAATGAATCATCCCGAATCCTCTCACACAAAGATTGATTGGAACACAGGACCAACCCTCTCTCCTTCTTGATGGAAACGCGGATGATCATCGAAGTGCCGATCTAGGAGAACCGGGCAACCAATGAATCAGATTCTTATACGGGTGCAAGAAGGCACACAGAAGTACGACGTACCTTCGAGTTGAGGGTTCCCAGCGCAGCCACGAATACTCAACCCCTTTGTCGATTGTCTAAGGTGTTGCGGGGACATGGGTTCGCGATTTGGTATGTAGTATACTGGGCAATCTCTTGAGATAGAAGATCATTTCTTTTATATCCTCGCAGTCGGCGTCTTTTTCTAGGGCAGATACGAACGGATCATGGTCACGAACCACGCGGAATTAGGCGATAGAACTCCAGACCGGTCGACAGGCTAGACATTCTGCGGATACTGCGATTGGCCTTTTGCGGACGGAAATGTCCGAGAAATTGATGGAGACTCCCGAAGTCCTGCCCCCTTGAACAAAGTAATGCACCGACCACATCGTTGAACGTATTACTATATGATGATGATGTGGAATCAAGATGTACATTCAGACAATTTAATTGTTGCTTACCAGCATGGCGAGTGGCTTTCCTATTGCATTGCATGTTCTCTTTAATGACGACATCAATCCCGTCAGTATCTCACTGTTCATTAGGGCTTCATGTCAAGCTGTAACCTACTTCGACTCGAATACAAGTCCAAGGTCAGAGTCTGGTGTTAGTCACCCCTCGTCCAAGTAATACGCTCCGAACGTCAGCATGCACGAAATGACGATGCCCCGGAGGGAGTCAAGCACGCCGATCAATAGCGTCGTTGGCCGGTCCACATACTTCATTCTAACGTAGGTCGCTCATTTGGTGGCTCTATGAGAGGCCAGCAAGAGGCTCGGGGTGGCAGCGACTGAGGCAATTCGGATCATCTCAAAGTCGTGTCATGTGTCGAGGACGAGCACCGTGTCATTGAGCAACCGGCATGTCTGTAAAAAAAGTCGTGCAAGTCCGTGTAGAGTCATCCCACCGCGCGTGCTCCAATCCAAACCCAAACCGAGGAGACAGTCCAACTGAGGCCATGCCAGGATCAAAGAAAGCAGTTCGCTGTCAGGTCCAGACTCCACGGCCTATTTTGAACCGAGTGCTATGCTATGAAGTTTGCTGAATGACATGCATGGCCGCAACTTGAACTCCTCCAAGCCAAAAAAAAGACGTGCCAATGAACAGTACCAACTTCCGGTAAGGGGTACGTTTGACTTGAACGCAGATTCTCGATCATATGACTGACATTGGTTGTCTGGACACTGGCAAGGAAGGAAGTGAGATCCTGCCTAGAAGGACAATTGTTGATGGAAGCAACAACACACGTGACAACATGTAATCGGGTTCGGGGGAAGAACCTCGAAATCGGGTCCGAGAATGTAGGATACAACGCGTGCAAGTTGAAGAAGAGCGTGGTGTACGACTGGAGCGATCTGATCTGGCAATGTGACGTCCATCGTGGAGGAGAGTTGCCAAGCCAACGCAGGCATGCGAGACAGCTGAACAAGAACACCCACATTCGAGATTTCGCCAGCGGCAGATATAAAGGGGTTAAGTCTTGCAGAACTTTTCTTGCAACTCGTCCACGGATGCAGTAAGCCTGCGTATTGCGTTGCGAATATACAAAAGTATTCTATCAAGTCCGCACCCACGTTCTCAGGAACCCTGGGTTTGGACAGAGTGGCATCGTGTTGAGAGTAAACGATTTCCGGTCGAGTCCGCTGTTCGTTCCTGGGGTCGCATATAGATGCCATGTGTGACTTCGGAGGCTATCCCGCTCGGACTGCGTGGGTGTCCGGCTAAATGCATACTACACACATGGTGAGACGCTGATGCAAGAAATATGAAAGCTATAAAAAGACTAGACAAGGTGTGGCGAACACTTGGAAGCATCTTACCATGTTTTCTGATACTTAACGATATGCTTCTGGGAGACATCGCGCTGGAGGTGATAGATGGTGAGAAGAACTCTTCCCATCAAACGTCGACTGCGCGACATGTTCAAGCCGGAGCTGCCAGGTCGGGAGACATTCCTATCATGATGCATGATGTATAAGGCGTACATAGGGATCCCCCGAATCTGCATATGAGAGCGATAGTGATCGGCAGACGGAAACTTGGAGCCAGGAGGCAGAACTTACTAGGGGCCAGATCTACTAACCTTCTACTAAGCGCGTAGCCACCCCGTGTTGAAATCATGCAGATGGTTTTCAGTGATGAGCCAAGTCGTGCAAAATGAAAATGTGGTAGACATTGGAATGGAAAGGGGGGGAAAGGATGCTGGACGGACCAGGTGGTCCTTGGATGGTAGAGGGACAAGCAGGTAACTCATTGTCCCAATCCATGCCGCAGATTCTTGAGGAATTGTCTGTGAGTTGTGAAGGCACGCGGGATGCGTGTTGTTGATGATCACCTGGTATCGCGGCTCTATGTTGTCCGCCAAACAGTCCTCAATCGTGCACCAAAACACAGGGAAAGACGGCTGGAATCGGAGCCAAATCGAGCGTTACCAGCAATACATGGACGCGTAGTAGACGCTGATTAGATTGGACATATATCCAGTCAGTGGGCTCGTAGGTTGAACACGTTTCATAATCTACGACGAGCGCCGCCGTTGCATCATCCGCAAAGATAATGATTCGGATAACAACTCGCACGTTCCTTTGATTGCGGAAATGAAATTCTCGATCGGATGGATCACCGTTCTGTCGCATGGTAATCGGGTAATGAGCCAGCAAGAACCTCCGACTCCCTGTGCATCCTTTTGATATGGATTGCTTTACGAGTAACCTGAGAGACTCACTCGTAATCTCGTGCAGAATATGGCACCTTCGCTTGACAATCAATTCTCGTACTAGAATATACGACGAGTGCCATCGGCGGAGGTGACCGGTCAGTGTCCAGTCAAAGCACAATATTCAGGGAGATCAAATAATCAAGGTGAATAAAAATAAAAGGACACCAGAGAATAATCATGATATCCTAAGAGGGGCGTCACTGCTGTTTCGACCGTGGGTCACGGGATTGGCTGGAGCTGCCTTTGAGCATCGCCGCTAATCGAGCAAGGTCGCTGAACATGGCAAAATATCTCGACAAAACACGTTAATCGAGTAACACGGATGTAGGGTTGTCTCGCAACTGGAGAACTTCTGAATTCGAAACGTCTAAGACAACCAGCACTCCACAAGAGCCCGAGCTCATTCCAAAGCATGCCCACATCCTGTGAAACATTTTGATTGCCCGGACAACAACTGGGAATGCTGGAGAGCTGATAAGAACAAGGCACGCACCGAAAGTCGGCCCGAGGAAGGTGATTTGACACGTCTTTTGTAAAGTGAACCAGATCGAGCTGAAGGAACGTGCGAACAGAATCGCCGCGGAACGGAGGAGGGTGTTGTCAGTAACCCCGACGACATGATAAAGTCATCCAAATAGAGGCTCCTCTGACTTGGTAGCGCAACCGTCGAACGTCCAGTCATGCTGGAATCCAATACTGCTTGGAGGAGTGACTAGTGACTCGCGACTGTACGCAACTCAAAATGAGCGGCAGTCACGACTCGCGGGCAGTGTAAAGCACCTTACAATGAGTCAACGACATGGAGACGAGTACGAGTGTTCGCCAGGTGGGGAGTATTGTAGGTGTAGAGGCAGCACTAGTACACAGCGTTCAGGCTGTCGTGCGTAGAATATGGCGTGTGTCGGAATAGAGCTGTCAAAGTTATAGCTGAGTGTGACAGCTCGGCCCCATCCGTGGAAAAACTATTCTGTGTGGAACCAAATGCATCTACGCTGCGCCATGGGCCCGCTGGCGCACCGCCCGCCCGTCCATCCCCGGACAGGCGGCCCTCGAGAAGGGAAGGATGACCGTGACGGAAGTGTGCCACAGTGCCAGCGCACGTTCGTGAGTAAACTAACTTATTTGAACGTGCGAGCGTCGACGTCCTTTACAGGCAACTGTGGCTGGCACTCCGAGTGCTGGGCTGCATGGACGTTGGACTACACCACGTTCGTCTGGTTTTTTATCACTCTCGGCCAATCCGCTGACATGAGCAATTAGATATACGAGTTTGATTGGCTTCGCTTATTGGCCAAGAGTCGCTGTAAAGGTAGAGTCGGGAAGATCAATTGTTATCTTTGTCTAGCCGAAATCAGTTTCACACCGGCCAGAAACGTGCTATATTACTTTTTGGTTCATGGCCAGCCCTTGGTGGTTCGGTTCCCGTGCGCTCTTAAAACGCGACACGACTTTCTGGTGGTTTATCACGTCGCCGCCACTGTCCTCCCGCGATGATCACGTTCCTCTCCAACATCTCGCGGCTGGCGACCTCGACGGCCTTCTGGGTTTCCTTTGTTCTGTTGGTTGTATCCTACCTCGTGCTTGTTCCTCATAGCACGACCATCAAGCAACGCGCATGGATTCTCACAACTCTCAGTAGCGCCGTCATGTCCCTCTTCAGTCTCCCGTTGGTCGCGCAGTCCGCAGTTGCCAGAGGTCAACTGAAGTATTTGGCCATTCCTCTCGTTATTACCGACATTGCCGGCAGGTTCTTTCAAGCCTACCTCATCACGTTGGTTCAATCTGTGCTGCCTCTGCTTCAGTGTAACCAACCTATCCTAGTGACTTGATAATGGGAATGCTGTTTTATCGCAGCAAGGTCAATTTTCTCACCGGCTGGATACATCATTCGGTTTACATTTTCATCGTTGAATATGCAATACAAGGACATTGGAGTCATATTTTTTGCCTGGCGGCTGTGATGGAGGTGAGTGTCCATACGTGGCGTTTTCAAGCCAATTCCGATGGTTGTTTTCCATTCCAGATCCCGACGTTTGTTCTCGCGTTGGGAAGCCTCATGCCACGTCTTCGTTCGGACGTCTTCTTTGCTGTTAGCTTCTTTGTGACGCGCATTGCCCTTCATGTTGCTCTTTGCGTCTCTCTCGTCGCCCAACGACAGGATATCACCAATGGGTCGCTTGGCCCAGCCATCATCATGGCCTGCATATTTCCTCTCCACGTCCATTGGTTCTCAGGGTGTCTCAAGGGCTTTTTCAAGCGAGGAAATACCGTGGAGGAATCCATCCCCGTTGCAAAGCAACCCGTCTATACCATCTCATCGCCAGGTACGTCGTTCTCACTGATCTGTTTTCCCTGATAACCTGATCGTCGTGCGCATAGCACGTCCGATCACGCCGAGTATATCCGGGCCCGTCCCATTGTATGCCTCTCGTGCATCACTCGCACGGCGTCGTACCGCTCTTCGTATGGCTGTGAGAGCACGGTGGGACCAACTCAAGCTCTGGAGAGCGGGTGGTCGGTTAAGCGAGATGCAGCGTCGGGTCCGAGCAGCCCTTCCAGGTCGGGATCGCGTCTATGAATACGTCGGGCTGGAGAGTCGAGACGCACCCTCTAAGCGAGGTTTAGAATACGTCAGGGGAGACGCATCACTGTCTTCAGTCTCAATCTCGTGACGACGCTCGGATCCCTCCCCTTCCCTCCCTCACTCTCTCATGACTGTCATTTCTCGTTCACGACCGCGTCTCGTTGACGATGCGTACATTTTTTTTTGCGCCCACTGACGATTCATACAGTCTGTTCCATACAGTTTTCTTTTACACGACCACGAGCGTTTCTAGCGTAGATACCCCCTTCCTGCTTCCTTTTTTTCCCTACAGCTATGGCCAACCACATCTACTTTATCTCTACGCATCTTTCACGATGTGGCTAGTTGGGAGGCTTCTGGGTTGTGCTACAGTCGTCAAATGGAACATGCGCTCGAGAAGGGGAATAGAATAGTTCTAATTTTGGGGCAGAGCGGTGATGAGGTGACCCCAACGTAATGACCGTATCCCCAATATATTTTTTGTTGTACATCTTTGATTTCCGCGGTGATAACGACGGATGTCCGTTCGAATTGCGTGAAGCGCTCAACAGAGTCGAAACGTACTGTGTCGACTGCGGTGCGCAGCACTACGCACGATCGAAGCAACTCGCCAAGTGTTCATATCACCAAAGATTCAAAACAACGGGCGTGGTTTACAGTATACGAGCCTTGGGAAATAAAACACCACGGTTCCCAACGAGCCGAGCCCCTCCAAACTACAGTTGAGACCATTATAACGAGTCGCAGACCACGCCAACGTCCACCCCGCCCGCATGTCTCAAGACGTGTCCACAACGTCGTCCACGTCAGCGGCGCAAGGAATTGTACGAACAATCATGGTTGAGCGGGGCATCGTGCGATGGGATCCCCCATGTCGAGTTCATAATAAATAGTACCGAGTCTTGCACGGTGGATAAATAGCGCGGTACTCCACTTTAGGAAACGGCAATGCTTCCTCTGACCCACATGCCATTTCAGTCTCCTGATCATTTACGGGTTGGTTGGAGCCCGTGCAAGCGGACGGGTCCGTCCCGGAACAAGAGATGGCATTCATTTCA
>JBBPQG010000351.1:0-22332 GCA_038092395.1 Boletus variipes var. fagicola | reverse complement strand
TCATAAAGAGAAAGAGATTGGGAAACATATCTAGTAATGTGGAGGATAACTCCACTATGAAGGACAAGAAAACAAACAAGCATAGCAAGAAAATGAATACCCCCTTAGTAAACCATAACATAGTAATCTTACACAGCCAGGAAAATTTGAGCCTCTACTCATCACCCAGATCTCAAGGGATCAAAGAACATGGGTTCTCATATTTTGGAGGATTGAAGATCTGAGGTATTAGAGAGGATAGGAGGAGATCATAGGAATAAAACAAGATTAAGAGGAAGAGAACTATTAATAATAATTTTCATACTAAGAATACTACTATACATCTTGGAGGTATATATACTGATGTCCAGATAATCTCCAGACCAGAGAAATAAAGAGAGTATAGACAGAGGTGATGTACATAGGAATCATGCACAGTAATGAATTAGCATGGGGAACAGAGAACAAAAATGCCAAAGGGCTGTATAGAGGAGAATGTAAAGTAATGGGAGGGAAAGAAATGTAATACGGAGGTAGGACTAAGGAGATGGATCTCTGGTGTAAATCTGACGATTTCTGAAGATGACCTCTGGTGGGGGGGAGTTCAACAGAAGTGTGACCTTGATCTGAGGGACCTAATGGAGGTGGGCTGGAGGTGTTTGAAGATGACCCAATAGGAGTCAGAACAGGATATGACACCCTTTCAAGAAGCAATATGTGAAAGCATGTCAATAAATGTTGGGGGCCTGAAGTGATGGTGGCAGCTGATCAACACAAGCTATCAAAGAAGAAAACATAAGACAGTATTAGTACTTACCAGCACACTAGCTTAATCACAGCTACATTAAACAAACAATGTCAGCTACTTGAATTATCAAATGACATTTGCCAAAACCCACACATTAATAGTCTACTGGATCACCAAGTTCCTGCAACCATATGAGATTGTCAGGGACTGGGAGTTTATGATACTAATTAAAACAGGGCATCCAGAGTACTATTTATTCACCAGCAACAGTCTTACAAGACATGCAAATGTGTTGCAAAGATGTTGAGGATGTGTCACTCTTGTTCTTATTAAATATTTGGTCAGTAGTACAAGTCAACACATAGGAATATAAAGGAAACTAACCTTTACAACTGATGTATGGATGTCACCCAAACACCATGCATTTGTGGTCTTCACAGCACATCTTAAGCATGCTGGGCAACCTTGGAGCATGCCAGAACCAATATAATAGCAATATAAAATGCAAGCACACAAATGACCCCAAGAATGGTAAAATTCCATGGTACAAAAATTTATCAATACTACTAACATTCTTTGTTATAATTTAAGTCAGAATTCATAATGGTTTCTAACTCATGATGGTTGAACTCTCAAATTTTCCATTTGATGATATTAGATTTAACCTATTGTCAATTTTAATAAATAATAACATCATAACTAGAATCTTTTAAAAACACCTTTCTAATAGTGTCAGATTCAATGTATTGGCTGTATTGGTAAGTTAGATCATCATAACTCTAATTTTCCCAAAATTACCTTTCTAATGGTGTCAGATTCAATGTATTGCCTTTTGTGGTAAATGACATCATCATGACTGTTATCTCTGAGAATCTACCTGTCTGATGGCATCATGTCCAATTCATATGGTAGTTCATATAGCATTAGCTATAAGCTGGATGCTAACTTTATTAACAAATGGTTGTAATCTCTGTTTTGGTAGAGACTTTTGGCCTAACACTTCAGTGTCTGACAGGCCATGTCATAAGTGTCAGGCCAGTGGATGTGTAGTGTCAGACTAGACTGTGAAGTATTAGGCCAGGCCATAACAGCTCATGATATGGCCTGACACTGCACAGCCACTGGCCTGACACTGATGACCTGACACTGATGGCCTGACACTGATGGCCTGACACTGCACAGCCACTGGTCTGACACTAATGACCTGACACTGCACAGCCACTGGCCTGACACTGATGGCCTGACACTGCACAGCCACTGGTCTGACACTGATGACCTGACACTGCACAGCCACTGGCCTGACACTAATGACCTGACACTGCACAGCCACTGGCCTGACACTAATGACCTGACACTGCACAGCCACTGGCCTGACACTAATGACCTGACACTGCACAGCCACTGGCCTGACACTGATGGCCTGACACTGCACAGCCACTGGCCTGACACTGATGGCCTGACACTGCATAGCCACTGACCTGACACTGATGGCCTGACACTGCACAGCCATAATACTGACACTTAGTCATCACCATAAAAATTACCAGACTGTGAGAATTTTGGCCTGACACTACATAGCCACTGGCCTGATGGATGGACATTTAGAGGGAGTGTAGATGGCAAACCAAATAGATAGAAGGAAAAGAGAGAATCGTAACAGCGCCTGAGTCAATCAGGGCTTTAGTGTCGATGATTTTGAACACAGTATGATCAGGGGGGTAAAGAGTGACTGGAATCATGATAGATTGCAAAGCTGCCCCTGATACAAATACTGGTGATATGGAATGAGTGGTGTTTCATATAGAGGTGGAGGACGACGTCAACCCTTCTCCACCTTTCAAAAATCCTGGCGTGGTCCTATGTTATCCACGTCCTGGCGTGGTCCTATGTTATCCACGTCCTTGCCTGGTCCTACGTTACCCAGGTCATGACTCGGGTTGCCTAAGCTGCGAGCCTTAAGCCTAGCCGCACAGTCAGTTCCGGTATTGGCGAGCTTCTGCACTGAGAGGGACATTTTGTCATTGATGGTTGGACAGTCGGTTCCGCCTCTGGCTTGGTCCTTCGTTATCCAAGTCCCTTCCTCATTGTGCATGGCCCATTGTGCTACCTTCTTTAATCCTAGTTTGACTGTGTTGATATGGGCTGACCCTTGCCTAGAGGGTTGCAGTCCAAACCCCACGTCATGACCCCCGACATGTTGGTGGTCCCTGGTTATCCCACCTTGGGTTGCTTCTGCCCCCACCGTCTGTGACTGGGGTACATCCTTCTGGTACATGCTAGAGTCATCCTCCAGACTTTCCTTCCAGATAGCCTCAGGGAGGTCCGCTGGTGCGAGGGCGGAAAATCTGTTTGACCATACGGACTGGGCTCCACAGTCCGCCTTGATCCCTACTTTTTGGCACTCTTGGTATGAGGCTGAACATACCGCAGTCATGGCCTGGTAACCTTTCTCTTCTGCATCGGGATCCATCAAGTCCTCAAACGCAGTCTTGAGGATCTTAATAGCTGCACCCTGGTCCTTCCTTGGTAGACTCTCAATATAGTCTTGGACCTCATTACCATCTCGCCTAGTCGCGTCGTCAAAGCTGTCATTGGTGGAAATGGCTCTTGTGCTTTGCGACCATCGTTGTTGGGGTGTGCAATACCTTTGTGACGAGCGAGGGTTGTGACGGAATTGTGTCTGGTCAGTTCCAGATCAGGAGTGGTTGGCTGACCTACAATCAACCTGGTGACATATGAAGCACTTGTTGCTTTTCATGTGCTCGGACTGCTGGATTGGGGCGAGACATACGGCATCTATGTCCATAGCATATGGGTCATGAGCAGAGCTTCGAGAGGAGGGAGCAGGGATATATGGGACCTTCCTGCGTAGATCGTCTATCCTCCTAAGCTGTTGAGAAAACTTCCCCGCCTTATCGATCCAATCTTAATAGGTGGTGGGTACTTGCTCGCAAGAGAGTACCATAGCAGCGAGGCGTTGGCTAAGTCTGCGGAGGAACCATTCCACCAGAGCAGTGGAGTCCTCAATCCCAGTTTTCTCCACAAGGAGACGGAACCTAGAAGCATAGGTAGGGAAGCCATCGCTAGTGGTTCCATCTGGGAGCCTTTCCAGGATCTGGCGTAGTTGGGAGAGGTCAATCCTAGCCTTTGCTGCTACATCATACGGGGTGAAAGTAGACTTGAATGCTTCTGTAATTCATTCGAAGGTTTTATCTGCATCTGCGACTCTTGGGTTCGAAAGCTTCATCAGCCATCCTTCCGTGAAAGTCTTTCCACAGCCCTTGCTTATTTTGTTGAGAAAGGTAAGGGACTTAGTCGTATCCGTGTAAAGTTGATCATTGATCAGGAAGTAGGCTTTGATGGAGAGAAGCCATTGGTTAGAGTCCTTGGCCTCCCCGGTAAAGTCCTCGGGGAGCCTAGCCTTTATTTCTGAAACCATGTCGTCATCTTCAGGAGCCGGGTCAATGTCAATGTCGGAGTCAGTGTCTGGGTCATGATAACTAGCAGGGTGGTCCTCGTCAGAAGGAGGGGATGGTGGCGGGGGAGGGAGTGCCACAGGAGGTGGTAGCGGGGTTGCTGACAGGATCGGTGTCAGTTGATAGTCTAGCTCAAGATAGTCAGTTGCTCTTCCTCATCTCCAGTTTACCTCAGCTAAGTCTCATTGCCTCTGTCTGTAAGTTGCCTTTGCCTCAGAAGAGGAGAAGCGATCGGAAAGGGGTACAAAGAAGGCGTGTCCAAGAGGTAGTTCGTGGATTTGTGGAAGAGGGGATGGGTTAGCACTAGGAGGTGCCAACAGAGGAAGTGGAGCAGAAGGACCTGGCTCTGGGCTAGAGGAATCTTCAAATAGACCAAATCGGGAAATGTTGGCAGTGAGGTGTGTCCTCTACACAAAGGTAGGGACAAGGGGAGAAGCTAGTTCTTTGTAACGCGCAGCGCAGTTAGTGACGAGCGGAGTGTGAAGTTACCTTGGTCTGAACGAGTTCAACGAGTGGAGGGCAAGGTAATGAGTAGAGGAGCCTGCTAGGGCGATGTCTACCACAGTCTATCTCAGAAGATGAACTGAGACTCAAGGTAGGCTCGACAGTCTCTGATATCCAGGTGCTAGCTGTTACGGTCTACTAGGGGGGTACACTTTTTCCATCTTCACTACGCTTACGCTGTCATTCTCCTTTACTTGTTTCTCTTTAGACTCTGTCTGTCACTCTATGGAGTTGTATTTGTACTGGAGTCATCCTCCAGATAGTTTCTCCTTTTATGTCTATTGTTTAAGTACTCACATGGTGCCCCGCCTCCGCTCTATATTTAGCTCTTCCTTCTATTCTGCTTCCATATGGGATTTCTTCGGACTTCCGCCTGTACGGTGTTCCTCTTTTAGATCACACTGCCACATCCCGCAGTTCTACATCATCGGGATGGACTATATGGAGTACAGTCGTACTTCGGACTCCCGCCTCCTTTTTCCTTTTATATCACTTACCTTACTCACACGGACCAGGGGCCTACCATATATATACTCTGTACTTCTATCATGTATTTTCCCTAAGCTAGTTCTATGCAATATCAGCATAGTTCTAGTGATACTTCCCGAGAGCTCCAGCAGCTAGCACCTGGATATCGGAGACCATCGAGCCCACCTTGAGTCTCAGTTCGTCTTCTGAGATAGACTGTGGTAGACATCACCCTAGCAGGCTCCTCTACTCATTACCTCACCCTCCACTCATTGAACTCGTTCAGGCCAAGGTAACTTTACACTTTACTCGTCACTAACTGCACTGCACGTTACACTAGCTGCTAGAGCTCTCGGGAAGTATCACTAGAACTATGCTGATATTGCATAGAACTAGCTTAGGGAAAATATAGGCTAGAAGTACAGAGTTTATATATGGTAGGCCCCTGGTCCATGCGAGTAAGGTAAGTGATATAAAAGGAAAGAGGAGGCAGGAGTCCAAAGGACGACTGTACTCCTTATAGTCCATCCCAATAATGTGGAACTGCAGAATGTGGCAGTGTGATCTAAAAGAGGAACGCCGTACGGGCGGAAGTCTGAAGGAATCCCATGTGGAAGCGGAATAGAAGGAAGAAGCTAAATATAGAGCAGAGGCAGGGTGCTGTGTGAGTATGTAAGAAGGAATATAAAAGGAGAAACTATCTGGAGGACAACTCCAGTATGAATACAACTCCATAGAGTAAGAGACAGAGTCTAAAGAGAAACAAGTAAAGCAGCACAGCTGCACAAGCGTAGTGAATAGTGAAAAAGTGTACCCCCCTAGTAGACCGTAACAAACTTGATCCTCTGCTCCTGGGTTCACAGCAGCCCAATTGCTTGTACAAGCTGCCTGCATACTGGCCCCACAACCACCATGTCAAACATCATCTTTGAAGCATTCCACAGCATCATGGAGAAGAAAATAGTCACTCGTGAACATGCAAAGATCAGCGAGACCAGCACCACTCAGGCACTTCGCAGAAAAGTTCCCATCCATGCTATGGAGCCACGCAGGGACAATGCAAGGTTCATTTGATTGCTTATGAAAGTTAAGAAAACAAGACACAACCACATAACAAACTCCTTACAGCATAGGAGCAACATGGACATGTGCCACACAGCTTCCATGGAGCACCAGCTCTGCCAAGTTCTTGGTTCAGGGACACATCAATTTGGCGTAATATTGCAAGGTAAACATCAAAAGCATTCGAGACTTGGACACAAAGGTGATGTGAATACGTGACCTGGACAGATGGATAACTACAAGAACATTCAAAATAACATGCCACATACATTGCTGAGGGTGCATAGAGTTTTCACTATGGCTTGAATACTCAGAGACAATTGGCACCTGTGTAACTGGTGGTACAACTCAAGGCATTCGAGTCTAACAGCGACGGCAAGTTCAGTAGGGGAACAGCCAAGAAGGCCACTTCAAATGAGCGAAATATTTGCTGGCTCAGAATCTCTCTGAGGGACGGGAAATAGAGGGGTGTATGCTGACATGTAGTGAGAAAGATTATGGCAAAGAGAAGTAAGTGAGCACTTACTAAAGACCCCAACAACATCAACATGGAACGTGTGACAGGGTCCATCAACAACAGCATCATTGTCGCCACAAACTGCATGCTTCCACTTTAAATAATGCTCCACGAGTGTTGGCAACTGGGCCTCCATGCTGCATGGGCCTGTTGGTTATGCCACACATGGGTCCGAGCATCAAGGCGATGGTGGACAACAGGTTGGCTATGAGAACATGATCAACAGGTCCAGTACAGTGACAATGTAATGTACACTTGGGCAACTGACTTGAAATATTTAGAGAACAAGGGTGGAGCATCACAGAGCTCATCATCAGAAGCAGAGGGTTCATGATTGAGGGGACCACCATCATCAAAGTGATCTGGGTAGTCACCCAGCTCAATTGCAGCTTCCACTAGACTCTTCTGCATTGAGTGCATGACTGTATTGGAAGCTTAGCTGAATAGATGGGTGAGCACAATATTTACCTTGAAGTGCTTCCTTTCTCTTTGTTTCTTCATGAAGACAATGCTGATGAATTTCCTGCAACGTTGACACCGTTGTCTGTGCCAACAAACCATCACAAAGGAATGTCCCCTTGACATGGCGAGATGTTGACATGAGTTTTGCACACTTCATGGTGGTATTGAGACAAGGGATATTTGTAAGCAATCCAAAAACTCACTATTTATCGAAAACTGGTTTGCACATGGGCCAAGTTTCAATAGAAGCAAAAACATTAACCGAAAAAGGTGCCGAAGATTGCTGTGCAAGGTAAATGGTTGGTTTGTCAATGTATGCTGCAGCCACTCACTGCATGTCAGCAGGAAATTGTTGTTGGAGCACCATCGAGAAACAGGGGAGAGTGGCAGAGAGGGAATGAACTGCTCAATGGTGGCAAAGAAAAAGTCCATAGTCAATATGGCAGCTAGACGAGGGTGCAAATGACCTATGTACCACACGATAGCTCAGAATTGCTGGTGAATCCATCAGCAAATGTGAGGGAGCACGACAGGGAATAGGTGCATGCTTTGAGGGGTCCAAACACACATTGAACGGCGTGTGCAGGTAGGAATCCCTCCCATCATCATCATCAGCAACAGCAGCAAAGCCAATGACAGTGACAACAACAACGGGTGAAGGTGGGGAGAGCAGGGGGATATTGAAACTCCGCACGCACCATGACTCAGAGTTATGCTAACTGGCACTTGCCGATCGGTTAAATTTTCATCGAGGCAGGCGTGACGCATGGACCAGCAGGCGAGCAGCACCAAAATATAGGGAATTGCACGCACACCATGCAGAGTGTGAGGGCAGTGCCAGGGGTCATGATCAGCTGAGGTGCATTGGTGACAGTACAACAGCAGCAGCAAGTCACAGAGTCACGAACAACCGAGGTGCATTGATGCATACAGGACGGTGGGAGTTGTGATTGGCCAGGGCACAATGAGTGATGCATATGGCAGGGCGGCAGTAGTCGCAACCAGCTGAGGCACGTCAGTAATACGTACAGGGTGGCAGGAGTTGTGACCAGCTGAAGCCTGAGGTGCATTAGTGATGCATACAGAGGTGGCAGGAGTCATGATTAACCAAGGCATGTTGCGGGGCAGTGGAGTCACGATCAGCCAAGGTGCGCATGTGTTAGTGATGCATACGGAGGCAGTGGGAGTTATTTATTAACCAAGGCATGCTGGTGACAGTATGGGGTGGGAGGTGTGATTAGCCAAGCGTGCATGTTGAGAAGACATGGGTTATCTTATCTTATCAGCGAGAACCCTCGTCAACCATTGACTTGTGTACACTACCTACCAAGTAACTGCTGAGTGCTGGAGTAAGTGCTGCAGCTGCCAAATTACAACGGAAACCCTAGATTAGCATGATGCGTGCGTAAGACACTTATCACTAATATGTGACGTGACTGGTGACACACAGGTGGTGGGTGGGGGGTACCAGTTCACGAACAAACCTGTAAATACACTAGCATAGCCACAAACTCTATCCAATCTTCCCTCACTAGCATGCAGGATCGTTCGTACAAGCCGGTAACACACTTGTCAGTGCCATGATGGTACGTCATGTCTGTCGTGCTTGGTCCGCCATTCCATCGATTCACCCCCCCACCAGATGTTTCTCAGGAACGACGAGCTGGTCTACATCCTCGACAAAACTGAAGGCAACGCTGCCCAGATCGACGGACACCCTGCCTGGTCCATCATCACGCTCTCCCCTCAGTGTTCATGTAATGACGGATATGACCTAGGAACATCAACACGCACCAGGCGACGACGATGAGCGTGCTCACCAACACTTTTTCTGGTTCTGGCATGCACCTGCCCAACGGGTCATATGCTACATTTGGTGGTAACGGTGCCATCAGTATCGGTGCATTCTTTTTTTGATGTCCCCGTCTCTGTTTATGGAAATTGACCTCTCTCCACACAGGGTATGGGTTGCCGTCTTCCACGAGCTACGACAACGTGTATGGCGACTATGATGGCAGGAAATCTATTCGGATACTCAACCCGTGTACCACAGCCAACCTGTCCTCCCCAGATTGTCAATGGTACGACAACCCTGCAGTGCTGTCCATGCAGGACATGCGATGGTACTCGGCTGTCGAAGCACTCGGTGACGGTATAATCGTCCTCGTCGGGGGCTATACATCTGGTGGCTACGTCAACAGGAACGTGCCCAACGTCGATCCAGCATACGAGGGTGGAGGCGCAACACTAACGTACGAATTTTACCCTAGTCGCGGGCCTGCCACGGTGATGAACTTTATGATCACCACCTCGGGTCTCAACTCGTACGCCCACACCTACCTCATGCCATCGGGGAAGTTGCTCGTACAGGCCAACCTCTCTACCAGTGAGTTGGTTGCCGTGCGTTGGAAAATTGTAACAATTGACGATGTGCTGGTTCTTTGGGATCCCGATCAAAACGTCGAGACCCCCCTGCCTGACATGCCCAACAGCGTCGTGCGCGTCTACCCTGCTTCCGGCGCGGTGGCGATGCTCCCCCTCACCCCGGCCACGAACTATACCCCCACTCTCTTTTGCGGTGGTTCGGACATGCCTGCAGATTACTACGGAAATTACTCGTGGCCATTTTACAATACCTGGACATACCCCACATCAAAGGACTGTCAATGTCTCACACCCGAGCCTCAGGACAGTTCTTCGCCAGCGTACGAACAAGACGACCCAATGCTCTTGGGCCGTAATAAGACGTCAGGTGCAGGACGGGGAGTAGTTGTGAGTACGGTGACGGCAGCGGTCGTTGGGGGTGTCTTTGGTGTCTTTGGTAGGTGTCGTTTCATCGCTCGTCTCGTCGTGTTGACTGATGGCTTGCTGCACAGCGTGATGACATTTTCTCTCTTGGATGCTTTTTTGGACCATCGTGTCTCATTCCACACAGAAGGCAATTCTTACCTCTTACACCAACTCGTCGGAACGAAAGAAGCTCGGAGGCATGGACTCAATTTATTGGACGTGGTATCAGTATAATGAAACACATCTAAACTTTCTGACTTAATACCGCGACACATGTAGAGTTGACTGGCGTAGGACTGACTATGATCGTTTGTACTTCTGATCAATTCACCGTCAGTCTTTTTCTTCTTGTTCTACGTGTGCCGATCAGCCGACCCAAAGACTTGACTGCCGAATATGCACTGTGTCGTCTGTTAGCTTGTTGGATAGCTGGTATCCTGCATAACAGTCATACATTCGTCGATCACCAAGTACATCATCGATCTCGTCGGAATGCTTTTCATTCGGACATCTCTTTCTGGACTTGAAACCACGACGACTTTATTCCTGTTGTGCCACCACCCCGAAGAGTGAGGATTGTGGATTTATCGACCGGCCTGGAGCGATGAAGTGTTAGAGTGTAGGAGGAAACCCTTGGACACTTACCAACCAACAAGGACGGATTCGATTGCAATGTTCTTTTTTTTATCAATCTACTCTCCGAACCAGGTGTCCCGGTTTCGGAACGCTTCTGAAAAAGGCGCTTCCGGCGGCCGTAGACCATGTGCGGCAGCGATGAGACTCTTAAAAGCCTTGTTGTACGCAGAGATGATGACAACCGGGTGGATGTCTCGTGGCACGTCAAGAGGTTTTCCGCAGATGCACGAGAGATATACCTAGGATGATCACGCTCGTCGCCCCATCGCCACATTCCTCGTCCGGCGTCCAACGCTCGATCATGTTCTCTGCAGCGAATGCATTCGACTGAGAAGCGAGGGCCTCGTCGGGGATGATACTGGACAGCGAATTCTTGAGCTTCCTCTTCCAAGACCTGCGAAGATGACCAGATCAACAGACTGATCGTCGTACGAACGTCAAAGCATACTGGTTCTAGGCCATCCACAAGTTTTTGGTGACTTTTATGGTCTCTGAGGTGTTTGAGGATGAACATGATGAAGTCATCATCTTCTAGTCTGCCAAGGTATGTAACCATCAGACGTTTGATCAACGGTTCGAATCGACCATGCTCTATCGAAGCGGTCATCGAACACGCAAAAAAAGAAAAAGAACACTTGAACTGACGTTGTTGACACCATCCCACCTGACCTTTGCCTTGAACAAGGTATCCTTGTCGTGAGGTAGAGAATCTTTGATAGTTTGTAGGCACTCCTTGGCCTTCTCGCCTTCGGCAGCCCTGAAGTCAAATTTGACTAGTGGCACCTTGCGTTTCTTGACGTCTTCCTCCACCTCTTCCTCTTGTCCAAATACCGCGGCCTTGGTATCCTTTGACGCGGCTTCTGTCTTGAATGGCGCGGGTGCAATCAACATGTTGAGTTTGACAGGTGCACCGTCATCAAGGAGCATTCCGGCCTTGCGCTGCTCTTTGGCCAGAGCTTGCATGCCTTCCATCTGACAAACCAAAAACTTTTCTGATTCGATATGGAAGTTCTGTGTTTCACGCTGCTCATAAGCGCGCGGTTTGGTATCAGCTGCTTCTTCGGCTGTGACACCGCATACACGAGACTGTCTTCAGCGACCCCTGGTGGCACTACATCAAGAGAATGATAACGACGATGAGTCAACATACTTGTCAACGTAGGACAGCTCATCGTTCTCCTCGTCGTCCCAGACATCGAGGCGAACTTGCATCTCCAAGCGGTCTCGTTCCTCGGCTTCTTTGATGGCATTTTGACGCGCAATCGACCGGTCAGTGCAAATATACGTGCTCGTTCTTGACGTTCGTATCGACATTCTCACTGTATGCATAGGATATGCTCAGCAGGTCCACGCGCGATGGAGAGATACTCACGTCCTTGAATGAAATCTCCTCGTCCCATCTTCTGGCATCCCTGCGATCTCTCTCCATCTCCTCGTCCGTCTTTCGGCCTTTACTGGGATTATCGAACGCTCCGGTCGCAGCACCCGAATCGTCTGCCTTGACGAATCTGACGGGCTTGGTATAGCTTTGTGGCCCTTTGCAGGGGTGGACCGAGACGGGTGTTGCGACTGTGACTTACCCGAGTCCCTGAACTTTGGGCCACTCGGTGTGAGTGAGGAGGTTTGGTATGCTGTCGCGAACTGCGCGAACTTTGTCACATTCACGTTTTGCGGCGCGTTCACGAAATTGAGCGATCTCGGAGATGACGAGACCGCGTTGAGTTTCTGGTAGATCAGCTTCCTGAAGATTGTGGAGATGTGGAGGTATGACGTATGTCTCTTTGTCGAGAAGACCATTGTTTGCTGCATCCTGAGAAGTACGGTTAATCTCGTTTACGAGTTCGGTGACGATTGTTCTGGCTTGCTGCGACAAGGCCTCGTCCGCCTGTGTGCTTGTGAGGGTGTAATCAAGAGGGGACAAAGAGGACGACTCACGTCGATCTTCATTTTTTATGCCGAGTATGCGTCCAGAAAGAGTCTTGTCTTTTCGTCGGCTTTGACCTGGAAAAGGACGCACCAAAAATTTTTGTTTGCGCATAGAACAACATGCACGTACCTCGACCACGTAGCAGGTATGGACGAAAGGAAGTGTAGCGATGAGGTCGCCCATCCCGGATATTGCATCGCGGTGATCTCCGGCCATAAACACGACGATAGCCTAGGGAGATAAGTAGTCGGTTTGTGACCGAAATTGAGATATGAACCTTGGTGGGGAGAGTACCATGAGATGAATGAAAGTGCTCGAATGCGATGCCGCATGCCAGACAGGCGGTGTCCTTTTCGACGTGCGACGTGCGCCAGACTCTGCAATGTAGGCGATGAGGGATGGTCGGATCTTGATGACCTAGTGTGAGTTAGTGATCGCGTCGACGTTTGAGAATAGGATAGAGGGTACCGAACGAGAGCCCGAGCACCGAGTAAACTCTGGTCTTGGTTCTGAGACTCGTGTTGGTCAAGAAAGTATCCGTGTCTTCGAGTTGATGCTGGTTCCAAGCATCCAGCGCTGCGCGGTTGATCTGAATGTCCGGTTCCGTAAGGTGGTGGGTAGACGAGACAACGGAAAGCGGTCCTATTTGAAAACGAGCAGAGGGTCGGACATGCGAGCCATCGATGGGATACGATACTGATACTTACAGATAGACTTTCGATCGTGATTGTCCTGCTTTGCCAGCGACCACCAACGGCGATGAACCTGTCATCAGGAGATATAGTGATTGAACGTATATCTTCGGATTGTTTGACAAGACCGAATTGCAGGGGGGCTAACGTGTCCCACAATGTGACAGAACGGCCAGTCGAGTATGCGACAAATTGCCATGCCTTGGCGCTGCAGTGCACGAGAGGTCGTTGCTATCCCGCACTGGCCATTCAGAGACCGTTGAACCGGTGGATGCGCCGACTCGCTCGATTTTATCGTTTGATGTGGTTATTGAACCACTGAGGACCCTTAACGTTCCACGGTGGGGTCACCCGGGCCGTCGCTGGGATGTCGAGGAGCAAACGACCGTCATTGCGGTTCCAGACCTGAACGGACCCGTAAGTGACCGTCGCAATGTGATCACCGTCTAGCGAGTACCTCGCTGCGATCATCCAACCGCTGCATCGGAGTGTTCGTAGTTTGTCCAACTTGGCACATATAGCGGCCTAGAACCAATATGTCAGAGTCTACATCAGCAACCAAACATGATCAAGAGGTCGACAAACTACGCGAGTGACCCACCACTTCAAACTTTGTCCCTTGTCTCCCATCTTTCTCTTTTCTCGCTCCTCCCTCGACTTTTTCTTCCTGCCCTTGTCCTTGTCGGCGTCATCTTCGACATCCACACCAGTATCGAGCTCCATTTCGTCTACTTTCCCTTCTACACGTAGTCGCTCCAGACGCGGAAGACGCGTAAAAGGAATGTTATGCTTGTCGTTGACAGCAGTCGTCAGTTTCGTAGGCGGTGCCATCGACCCCACAAGATCCAGTGCGATCATGTCCGGTTGAATCTAGATATCAGACTCAGCGTGAGGGCATCCTCCACGTCTCTGAGGCTGACCTTGTCCAACAGACCCTTGACCTCGCGGTCGACAAGATCCCGTCCCAAAGAATGTGCTTGTTCTTTGCCTATACGCGTGGACATATCTAAGTGTTATGAACCGAGCACCACCCTGACGTCTGTTCACCATGTCTACCAGAAGCCTGTAGTTGTCGTTGGACAGCATGACCATGATGCCGTGCTTGGCGAGTTCGGTAAGCCCTGGGAGGGTATCGTCGTACACCGTCCACAGTGGTCTCAGGATGTGCGAGCGATGCACGACGGTGTGGAGCGCTGACCGTCCGAGTCGGCAGCCTACGGGAAGCGTATATGGGATGGTGGATCCACGCGCGACGATGATGGGTATGGGAGCTATGGGCATGGGAATGCATCATGCGAACGGGTCGCAGACGGGAGGATCCCGCCTGGTCCGATAGGTGGTGGTGGAGACCGGCGCATGTCGACGTTTTCGATGGTGACGTCGGTGAATGCGTTTGCAGGGCCGAGTCTGAACTCGAATCCAAGCAACGAAGAGGTCTTCCATGCGCTGAGGACTTATTTGAGTACGCAAGATTTGATGGCAGTGACGAAGAAGTGAGTCGTTTGTCTATTCGTGTCGGGTGTCACTCATCGTGTGTATCTCAGCCAAGAGCCTAGAACGACAAGCACGGAGGCGAATTCGGAGTGGAAATTGGGGGGTTGTGAAAAAATAACCGGACAAAAAGAGGGATGGATCAGCGCAAGACCGCATGTGAAGCGATGATGACATCACGCAGAGACTTTTTGAACGAGTCGATCGACGAGATATTGTCACAGTCATGAGCTCTTCCACATTGTGTCGGCTCTTTTTGGTCGCTCGTCATCCTTATTTCATCATGGACCACTGCGCATCATATACATCATTCGTACTCGCTACGCGCCTACACACTTGACATTTGCAGTCATTGTATCTCGCTCATTCTTGACGTTCTTTTTTTTGGTTTTGGACTTGTTCGCTCGTTATCGTCGCACAGTAAAGACGTATGGGATAGACATCGTAAAATTAATGTTGAATTCAGCTGCTTGATTTCGGTTCGCAATTCTGTCGATCATTGACATAGACACGGCTAATCCTAAAATTTACTTGTAGGTTCCCATCGTCGACTCGGACACATCCGTGGGATTCATCCAGCCATACAACCGTTCACTGGTGGGCTTTAACATTTTGACCGTCTTGTGACCTTGTGACGACGTTTGTCAAGTATTTGCACATATAACATCCGCATTACTCCCACGTGTTGTCGCAACTTCTCATGCATGTGGTCATGGGTTACGATTGAGCAAGGAGGAAAGATATCATGTTTACTCACCCTAATAGGCTATTAATACTGCCAGGCCCGTCTAACATGCTCCACCCCGCGGTGTCATCTGGTCACAAAGAATCAGTCCCATGCTGTCGCTCTTATCGAGGTATAAGTAGCAGATGATTCACTTGTCCCTTAACGACTTATCTGCCATGCACGGGACCTCTCTTCCCAATGACTTGCGCCCATCCTCAAGCATGGACCTTGATTCACCCGAGAAACGCTTCGAGAGACCTCGTGGATTAAAGGGTATATACTATCACCCCATCACGCAACTCATCATGCTTGGTTTTGTCTGCTTCTTATGCCCTGGCATGTTCAATGCGCTGACCGGGCTTGGTGGTGGTGGACAAGTCAACGCCACGACGTCCGTGAACTCGACATGCGCTCTCTATGCTGTATATGCATCCTTTGTGTTCTTTTCTGGGTAATCCTCCATTCATACCTCTACCACTTTGAGGAATCTGATGGTTGACCAAGCACGGTGAACAACAAGATCGGCGCGAAATGGACGCTCTTCTTGGGTTCGTTTGGCTACACACTTTATGTGGGCTCATACTTGTGCGTAACCCCTATCACAGCCTTTAAGGACTAGCTGTCGGCGGTTAAACGAATGAACAAGTTACAATGCGCCGTTTCAGGTTGCATGTCCCCTTTCCAACACTCACTTCACTCATTTCCGTTTATCCTTGGACAAACTATCGCCATTCAGGCAGTGAACAGCCTTTTGAGAAGATCATGGTGGAGGTCCGCGTGCATGTTTGATCGCCTCGTTATCGAGGATATCGATGTCACCATAGATGCTCGTTCTCGATTTGCACCGCAATTTTCTTTCGCTTCTTTCATCAGTCCTTGCCATGACGCGGTCGCAGCAATGTTTACTCTCCCGACTCGCCACGTCCGACAATGAACTCGCGTTGGGTCTCGGGAAATGTCTCGAAGCGCTACGTCTCGTCTCTGCCCTTCTTCACGCCTCACCGGTCTTTGTCAAATACACCTCTACCCCATCGCCCACCACCAAAACGTTTGGCAGAGAACACCTCTCTCGCGTCCCTCTCCGTGTATGTCCCTCATCCGTCTCCTTCGCATGACAACCAATTCCCTCCCATTCGCCACTCACACCACACCCTTGGCCCCATCAGACCATGATCACGCTGATCAAAACCTCGCTCTAGCCTCTCCCTCTCGGACCCCATCCACGTTACCATCGCCCTCTTTTACCGTGAAGACGGCGCAGTCGACCCAACGCCTGTGCTCATCGACGAAGTGGAGGGTACTTGCACCGTACATACACGCTCCACGTCGAGAATGACCTCGAACGTTCGTGTCGTCCTACTCTACCGCCCTCTCTGTGAATGGAGACGGTCCAACGGCTTCTTCGAGCACGTCTTTCAGCCTGAGTGGTAAAGGGTCGGGACTCAATTTGAATGCATTGGCGCTTGTGCCGTCGTCGAATGTGATTTCGATCAAGACGGGCAATGGAGACCTCCCTCTAGGATTCAGATCGGCTTAGACTTTCGTCCTCGTTTGCGGTTGCAACGTCACCGCAATTTCTTTTTTTCCGCTTATGTATCTGGATCCCCTCATGCCTCATTGATTGTACCTGCCTGCTTTCCCAAATCGTCACGACCAACAATGAGCTCGCTTTGGGCCTCAAGCGACCCCTTGAAGCACTCCATTTCATGACTGCCCCCCCTCCCCTCGTGCCTCGTACACGTTTGTCAAATACATCTCTGCCGCGTCGTCGACTACCAAGGGTTTTGGCACGGAGCACCTCGCGATCCTCTTCGCGTACGTCCATCGTCTGTCTTGTCTCGATCGCCGATCAATTGATTTATGTTTGATGGTGACGTTCCATTATCTGAGACGATCCGTCCCCAGGAGACAACCCACGCAAAACTGGCGGTAGCGTTGATATTATCCAACATAAGGAGGGATTCGACAATGGGCATCCAAGATGGATAAAGACCGACCCGATAGGACACAAACGAACCCAGGCAGTGCATCTGTACACTAAACCACATTTGAAGAAGGGTGCGGAACATCGATATGGTAACCACCATCACCTTTTTCTCTCGAAAGAACATGCTCATATATATAGTATACATTTGTCTCAGAGAAAAAGGAATTGCATGTGTAATTCGCTAGCAGAACCACTTCCAATAAACATTAAATACCACTAAGCTCTATCCTCCAGCCCTCCGATAGACCCTACTCCCTGGCCCAAATGGGAGAGCCTTCGTTCAACCCTAACCCATGCACTGCTCAGTTCGAAATTGCCCGAGTTATCCGTGCCACCCTGCACCTCTGGACCCTGGTTTCCGTCCATGAATACCATCGCAGACACGTCGTATCCCCGGGATTCGACTGATCGCACGCCAAACCCGGTATCAATATGGAAGCGACCATGGATGTCATGGTCATATAATTCCCGTATGCCGATGATGAACCGTGGGATGAGGGTGTAAAAGGCTACATAAACAAAGGCGTCAATCGCAGTGCAGCACGATAAACTTGAATTGTCGCTGTAGTGTTAATGTACGAATCATTGCAAAACGAAATGTCGGAAACTCGGTCTATGGTCATTGAGAAGGTGGGGGGTTACGGGAGGCAGGCTATTGTATTGATGTATTCGATTCGATACATACCCGAGAGGTAGGTACTGGGGTTATTGTAGATTCCATCCAAAACCACAGTAACAATGGTTTGCGTCACTAAAAGGAACAGGAGGATGGAGAGAATCGTCCTGGATCGATTCCACATTGCATAAACACGTAAAATCATTACCACTATGTCTCACATCAACCTAGGAGGAGACGTGGTTAGAGGGGAAGGTAACTCACAATCGGTGGCACAAAGGAACACTACAAATGCCCAACTAAGTATTAGAAGCAACAATCTACCTGTAAAGTATCCACATCTCGTTTTGAGATTGCGGACAAAAGTAAATTGGAGTGCTTACATCTATTTGAGCATTATAAATTCAAGGTTTGAGTGGCGATGAAGATACGTACGTCTGTTGGAATTGGGTCATTGATGGTGAGCAAGGTGTAGAATGGGAGGTGAAAAACTGACTTCGAGAGGGCCAGGAACAAAAGAAGTGCCGTCTGAATGTACGAATTGAGACAACCAGCCTTATGTAGTGCCGTTGAACATACAGTGCGTCGGTCCTAAGAATGAGTTCAGGATTAACCATATTAAAGGACGTGCCACAACTCGGCCAATTGACCTACATAATCCAGCAAAGACCAATGTAACGGACCTATCGGAGCAGAGGTGCTTCGAATGGCAGTCGAAGTACTTCCATTGCCTACATCCTGAGAATTTTTGTTGGAGCCTGCAGCGAGCGATCTTTAATGCCTCACTGTTTAGCTTTCATTCATTCAAACGGGGGCAATCAGATGTCGTGTCAACCGAAACGCCGCTGAGCACATCTCCGGGTGTGCACTTCAGCCTAGTCGTATTTTCATATGTCAGACGTCTAGCCCGGCGGGCTAGCCACTAGACAACTGAATATAAGAGCAGATAAGATCGGAACGAAGCTTGGAAACAGACGAGAAATTCTGCGGACGCCACAGCTACTATTGTCGGAAAGAGTACTAGCAGGAATTTTGTACATGCTTACACGAAAAACGATGGACGACGTCTTTCCAACCGCCTACAGAACCAAAGAAATGACTCGGAGCAATTGTGGTACTTACCCTCCGTAGCCTTGATTTCCTGCGCCCACATTGTAAAATTCTCTTGAGTGTAGATAGGAGTTGTAATATGGAGATCTCGAATCATTTCCGTCCTCAGGTTTGGACTCTGCCAGATGCAAAACGCGGTCCTGAATAGGATGTGGTTGTAGTCACATTTTCCAAACTTCAAATTTGCGTGGAACTCCGGACACTCCCCATTCTTCTGTTGGTCTTGCGGTGCTCCACAGCTATAGCAGTATTCAAACTTAGTGAAAATGAACGACCGCCTGAAGGCCTGGTAATCCCCCTGGACCAGGGATTGATCCTGCAGGCATTGGCATGAGGGGAAATGATCCGGCACCAGCTCCTCCTTCCACACAAAATGGAAGATGCACTTGCTCTGCAGCGTGGGCATGTACTTGTTCAACCATTGGGTGCGTTCCAAACGGGCAGCCTTCCCTTGCCTGGATTGGCTCGCCCTCAACGAGGAACCACCAAAATTATGCGGTGGTGAGGGGACAGGCTGTGCGGGTGTCAACGGTACTGTCGTGGAGTGATAGAGGTTTCGGGACAAGTTCTGGCACGTTTTGTCAATCCATGGTGAGGCATTGCTCTGCATCGCACTAACCTTCACCCGCTGACTGTTCGTTAGGTCGGGCTCAATAACATCCGTCGCTGCCAAAGTGGAGTCCAATGCAAGGGGCGAAAAGTACCCTGAGTAGTCTGCACAGCCTTGCCTTGCGACTGCATGGGCCGTGGTGTGTGGGGACTGAAGGAAGGATTAAACACGATCGATTAGTTGGTTCAGCGAAGGGGGATATCTACCTGGATTTCGCCGTCAACTTTCAAGCATTCGGTCCATTCTTCATCCAAACTTTCCCTCACGAGAATGCCCTCGCCTTTTTCGCACTCGACCTGATCATTCTGCAGCATCCTCTTCTTTGGTCGTGGGGACATTGCCTCCTCCTGGGTGATAACTTGCATGGCAGCCCTCTTTCGCTGCCTAGAAAAATGAGTCGGCGAGGTGTCATAGCGTTGTGGGAACGTCTCGAATGGGTGCAGTTTCTTAGGACGTGATGGCATAGCAGATTTCCGCCTTTCACTACGCAGTGGCCCCCCTTCTACAATGTGTCTCGGTCCAACGCTCATTTGCAGGCTGGAAAGTGAACCCAGCCGGTTGCTCTCGGTAGCCCATGTGGAGGAGTCAAATGGATCCTCTGTGAAGGATGAAGACGGAGCCTCTAAGATGTCGATATCGTCGTCCAAGTGAAGGGGTATCCTAGCCGCCTGCGACGAGCCTTCACCTGCAGCAAGGGATGGTGTTCCTCCCCCTAAGATCGCGAGCTTCTTGATATCTTTTTCTGTCAGGCCGATGGCTGTCAGCTCGCGTAAGACTGCGACACTGGCTGCCTCTGAGCCTCCACCGACGGCATCAAGAGGAGGCGCTTCTCTTAAGCTCTCGAGCTTCTTGATGTTTTCTGCAGTCAGGCCGATGGCCGTTAGCTTGCTCAAGACTGCATCAGCGACCATGTCGGACACCTGGACAGCGAGCTCCCTTGCATCCAGGAGCTTCTCGGACGTGGCTATAGTTTTCCTGGCACGCATGGGCTCAGGTCCCATGCCAAGCAACCTGGACAACAGCCCCAACCAGGTGATAACCGTTCGCTTGCCTTCGCGGGGTTGATGTCAATGCTCCAACCAGGCGAATGCGTGCTCGATAAGCTTACCCTTGCTCCCTATGCTCTCCTCGCCATCAATAGACCTCTCTTCTACCTCAGACCTGTGGATAGGGCCTTCTGGGCGAAGAAGCCCTAGGTAGTGGTTACCTTTCAGCCGTTCCTTCCGCAAGTTAAAAGGTTTTCTCACCTGTGTCCGCTGGGTCAGAGAAAAGCGCAAAGCCCTCGCTAACTGCACTAGGAGTGCCTGGAGGCGATTCCTCTGCTAACTGTTTTCCTGAGACGGAGAAGGCTTAGTGCTGGGCCCAGCGTCGATTTCAATGGGTCACACTCACCTCCCACCTGTTTGAGCCCTGAACAGCCTTGAACGGACGCTTCCACCTCTGCAGCGGTGGTATTACCTCGACAGGTGGAGACTATCGAAAAGGATATCAATCAGAATTCATTTCTCCCGTCAAGAGACGCACTCACCGTTTTCTGGCAAGTCAAGAGGGACTCGCAGCATGCCCTCAGACAAGGCACTGGACACCGTGGGTGGTGGAGCCTTGCTGCCACTATCTCGCCCAGAAGCCTCTGTCATCTTACTCTCTGGAGGGAGATGAATGAATGACTAGATATAGAGCGAACAAAGATCTTGCGCCTTACTCCCGGACGATGTGAAAGAAGGCCGCTGCCTGCAGATCTTGTGTTGGGATGAACCCGTCGGCGATGATGATGGCATTGACGACTCGCTCATAATTCCGTGCGCCGCCTTCACATGTTTCGTGAATGCCTCCCTGCGTGTATAGGAACGCTTGCACTGATCGACAGGACAGTACAGCCTGTCGCCCTCCCTTCTGACGACATATACCTTGCCGTCCACAGTGACCGGGGGAATTTTCGAGTGCTGACTCCAGCGGTGATGACTACGGGCGGCGGCATTTTTGAAAGTTTGTTCGCAGTCAGAACAAGTAAAGGACATGGCAAGAGCAGGTCAGGTGGGACGCTCGGTCAAACTGCGTCCGAGCCTCCATCTTTTATGGCCAAGCCCACCCAGATCCAGCATGCGCTGTCAGTGCCATACAAGATTTCGTAACGCGGCGGCGGATCGCCAAGAATCGTCGCCGGGGGATAAGCAAGGAAGCGATGGGGCTCCGAAGGCAACGATTGAGGCGAGGACTGTCGTTCTTGAAGCCGGAAACCAGAAGATAATCCAGGGTTGCGCGGCGACGAAAACGAGGGGGGCATCTGTGTCGTAGCGCAAACAAGCTGCAAAGAACAGCAAAAAAATAGGCGATGACGACATACCTCTGCCTTGGCCCCTCACTTGTCTTCGCTTAGCTAAGTCAGGACTTCTTGTGACTAGCCTGGATTGTCGTCATGGAAATTGTCCAAACACCGTATCCCGTCCGGAAATCCCACTGCCCGATGAGCTGCTAAACACCCTCAAAGTCCTCAACTCGTATCGCTTAGACAGCGGAGCGCGCCTGAACT
>JBBPQG010000350.1:0-22341 GCA_038092395.1 Boletus variipes var. fagicola | reverse complement strand
CCCTACTTCCAGGAGAGCTCTTTATTAATTGACTCGACCTTGACCTCCATACTGCCATCACACAATCCACCTCCTCTGACTCCTTCGTCATCAACCAGCTATGGAAACTCCATGAGGGTACCTCGGGAATCCCTCATTCCTCCATTCATGACTGGCGCTTTAATGACGGATTACTCTATTTTAAGGATTGGGCCTATGTGCCTGAAGCTCACCGGAATGATCTACTCCACATCATCCATGATTTGCCCATGGGTGGTCATGGCGGTTATTACCAAACTGTGAACATGGTACAATGTGACTATTGGTGGCCTGGCCTTACCACATTCATGTGTTGCTTCATGCAAGGCTGTGCTGTTTGCCAGGCCAACAAAGTCAATACTCATCTCATCCCACTATACCACTGCTTACCCCTCTTCCGGTCACTTCCACTCGCCCCTTCTCCACACTCTCGGTCAATCTCATCACAGACTTGCCGCTATCCAAAGGATATAATTCGGTTATGGTCATGGTTGAATGGCCTTACAAAGGGGGTAATTTTCACCCCAATGTTCAAGAGTGCAGATGCCAAGGGTGTTGCACAGCTCTTCTTCAAAAAGGTCTTTTCCTGCTTCAGACTCCACAATAAGGTTATCTCGGACTGTGATCCACAATTTGCCTTAGCCTTCGCTCTAGAACTGGCCAGGCTCCTCGAGTATGACCTGCTCCTCTCTTCTGCTTATCATCCACAAACCAATGGAGAAATGGAATGAGTCAATTAGGAACTGGAAACTTATCTTCAGATCTTTTGCCAAGGAGACACCACCTGATGGTCAGACTTACTGTATTACCAATGGCGGAGTACTGTCACAACTCCTCTGTGCATTCGGTAACAGGAAAGACGCCATTTTCACTTATGCTAGGATACAAGCCAAGGGTCTATCCATCAATCGGAACCACAACCTTCTTACCCACTTTAGAAAAACACCTTGGAGACCTCAATGAGGCTCACAAGGAAGTGACCACTGCCCACGAAAAAGCCCAATGATATATGAAAGAACATGTAACTTCAAAATTCAAACCCTGGAAAGTCAGAGATAAGGTATGGCTCAAGGGCTGTAACCTGAAACTCCACTACCCCTCTCATAAACTCGCCCCTCGACATGAGGGACCCTTTGAAATCACACAAGTCATATCACCTGTTTTGTACAAACTCTGCTTACCATGCACTTGGAAAATCCACAATGCCTTTCACACCTCTCTTCTTACTCCATATAGAGAGACTATGGAACACAGACCAAACTTTGTTCCACTTCCGCTAAATCTAATAGACAGAGAAGAGGAATTTGAAATCAAACAAATTCTAGCCCATCAGGGTTCTGCTCAACACTGCCACTATCTCATTTTGTGGAAAGGCTATCCATCTTCTGAAAACACCTGGGAACCCAAATCCAACTTAGGACATGCTGTGGACCTCTTGGATGAATATAAAGCCAGGGATCCCATCGCCTTCCTTCCATCTTAACTACCTCCATCTGCCCATCTCTGAGTTGAGCCCTCACTCCTCTATTGTGTTAACACCTCACTTATGTCGTCGACCTTGCTCAATGTCATCCCCACCAACTGCCCATTAGAATCTACCAACTCCCAGAACGTTTCTGTCATATCCTCTACACTGCTACCCTTGAGAACCCCATTGCCGTAATCACCATATCCAGCATACCCATTTTTCAAGATCAACCAATACTCAAATCTCTGGTCGTAATCTTTCATACATACACCACCACTCATACCATCCATGCACAACTCTTCCCAGATGGGACCCTGCCTGTCTATGCTGCTGCCATGGAGCAGTCAATCCATGAGTCACGAGATGCCATACTGGATGCCCTCCATGACCATGGATTTGATAACATCTTTCATGGACTTTTAGGACCCCTATTCAACCACATACTACACCCCATTCTTAACACTTTAATCACCAACCTCAGAGGATATTACTTGGATGACGACCCCAACCATCCATGGGATCAGAACACTTGGGCCCAGGATTACCCTAGAGTATGAGAACCCAGACTGCTCTGGGCAGACGACTCCACCATTACCTCAGATTCCCCCTCCTTGTTCTCCAACTCCCATTCTGACTGTCTCCTACTCCTTGTACCACCTCCGCTGACACCAGCCACTCACCCACCTTCCCAAGAGGGAAATACTATTGCTTCTGGAGAACTTAGCAGCGATTCTTGTCCCAGAAATGTTGGTGATCTTGCTGCTGACCACCCCAATGTCCTCGCCTTCCTTGCCACAGTCCCTCTCCTCGGATGGGGAACCCCTACCCCTGAACCTGCCAATATTCTTCCTGCTAGAGAACACCCCACTACTCCCACACCCACCCACTGTTCTTGTAACCTCAAATGGTGTGGTGGAAAGGTTTCATTCAGCCTACCCTCTTCTGCCGCATGAACTGTGGGCAAATGTTCTTAGGGAAATTGAGGAAAGCCGAGACAGGCAACCCTGTTCCCCACCTCCGGTCACTATAACAAGGACTTTGCATTGAGTCTCTTGCTGGCGCCTGATCCCTCCTCCCAATCCGCTGGATCATTCTCCAACCCCATCAACATAAACTGTCTCCCTACTCCCCCTGCACATCCCACTCTCATCTGTTGCTATGTCTGCAATGAACAAGGACACCTTCGGGCCCACTGCCCACATTATGAATGCCCTCTCTGCTGAGTCACTACATCCGGCCATATCCAAGCCTTCTGTCCATGCCGTTGCTGTCTCCTTTGTGGAGAATTGGAACACTCAGATGAGTTTTGCCCAACTTGCTGAAATCCATTAACGACTTTGACCCAATGGACTATGAAGTAAACAAAGGAGAGGAATTTTAAGAGTCTTGCAGGTGCTTCAACCATATGAAAGGGGTAATGTTATGGTTTACTAAGGGGGTACTCATTTTTTCTACACTTGTTTGTTCTCTCATTCACAGACTCTACCTCTCACTGTACACAGTTGTATTCATAGTGGAGTTGTCCTCCACACATTTGTTCTCTTGTCCACAGACTCTATCTCTCACTGTATACAGTTGTATTCATAGTGGAGTTGTCCTCCACACTACCAGATATGTCTCTCAATTCACTTCCTTTTATGGCTCACATGGTGCCCTGCCCCAATACTCTATTTAGACTTTTATTCCAACTCCGTTCTATATTGCCTTATTCAGACTTCTTCCATTGTGGAACTCCATTTGTAATTCACATTGTGCTGCACACTATATCTTAGATCTGACTTGCTGCTGTGCTTCAAGTCATATGTAGACGGAGATGGAACATCTTCGGGCTTCCACTCCTTTATTTCCTTTTCTATCCCTTGCACGGACCAGGGGCCTACTGTATAAATAGTCTCACTTCACTCGCCTGTATTTTTCCCTTAAGCTAGTTCTACACAATATCAGCGTTGTTTCTAGACCATACCTCCGAGTCCCTAGTGAGTGCCTCATTGTACCTAGGATAGGAGAGACCCACCTAGGCTTGCATTCCTCTCAAGCTCAGCATTGTCCTTCAGTGTTACCTTGTCACCCTTCAGTTGTTATTCACTACACTTCTTTGACCTGTATCGCAGCACACTCTGTCAACACATCACTGTGTGTTACACATTCTATGCAGCCAGAAGCATTCTTACAGATGCAGACTGTAATAATATTCATGTTTTCAACCTCCTCCTGAACAGTGGCATGTCATGGAAATCATTTGACTATATGCACTTCACATTCCATGACCAGCTCACTCTTGCCTCTCCATATATCATTTTTCACAGGGTAGCGACTATAGCAGAAGTAAAGCCAATACTATATGACTGCTGTCTGCAATCCTGCATTGCTTACACAACAAAATACATGTATCTTCAGACTTGCCCTTACTGTGGTGAACATTGCTTTCAGCAAAATGAAAAACCATGTTTTCAATTTGTTAACTTTCCCCTCATTCCCTGTCTGCAAGGATTCTTCCACAGTCCCTCAATGATTGAGGCTATATCATATTGGCATTGCTATCAAACCAAGCCAGGGATCATCTCTGATGTCTTCAACAGTGATCACTACCAGTGTCTTCTTTTTCATCATGTTGTTGTCAATGGCAAGAAGCTCAAGCATTGTTACTTTGCTGATCCCTGTGATATTGCATTCGCCCTAGCTACCAACAGCTACTTACTTCACAAGCACCAGTGTGGGGGACTGTCAGCCACCACAATACTTCTTCAGAACTACAACCTTCCGCCCTACAAATGGACACATCTTTTCAACATCATTTGTGTTGGAATTGTTCCTGGTCTGTATCAGCCAAAGGACCTTGAATCATTTCTCACCTCACTTGATGACAAAGCTACTAGATTGGGATATGGTGTCCCCACCTTTGATGCAAAAGAACGAGTCCAATTCAACATGCACACTTACATTATCCTCAGCCTCGGCGACATTATCACAAGCCAAAAGTTTCTCAATATCAAGGATCATAATGCAATCTACCCTTGTCACTCTTCCAAGCACTTCATGGGCTAGGTAAAACTCACTACATCCCACTTACCCCTTTTGTTAGTGATTCTGTACATGCACACTACAATTCCAACCATCTCCTCCTTTGACATCACAAAGACTTTCTCCACACCTGCTCACTACTTGATTCTGCCAAGATGAAGGCTGAGAGAGTGAGAATTGCCAAGGAATCAGGGATCAAAGGTTGTCCTTCTTTGACTCACATTTGATTCTTGGATTATGTCAAATCTATTCCCTGGGAATGGTTTCATCTCCTCCTTGAAATGTTATACCTAATCTTGTAGATTTGTGGACAGGGCAATTCAAAGGGTTGGACACTGGTTGGAAGGACTATCAAATCATACCTCACATCTGGGATATGATTGGCAGAGAAACCACTGAAGTTCTGCTGTTCAACATATTCCAGCTTCATTTGTTGGTGTCCTGGGCAATATTGCCACTGACTGATCACTCTTTACTGTGGACTCTTTGGTGCTTTTGGTTTGTCTATCTCACTCTGAAGCTTCTTGCTGACTGCTTTCCAAAGTAGAAGTACTATCTTTACATGTGTGAACTTGTGAAGATCATGAAAATTATGCTCCAATTCAGCATTATGACTTCTGGTGTTGATGACATCAAACATCAACTCAGAAATTGGGTCCAGAAGTATAAAAAGTGAGTTATCATTCAAGTTGCCATGGGACTGCTTGCCATCTCAGTCTGACCTTAAACATCTGCTCCCACAGATATTATTATCAATTCAATAAACACTGACTCTCTGCTTGTACCCTCATGATCCATGGCCTTCTACATCTTGCAGAAGGGTTCCAACATTGTGGGTCTATCTGGATGACCTGGACTTTCTTTGTTGAATGATTTTGTGGCACAGTCTACAATCAAGGGTATAATCATGGTGCAACCTTGAACAATATCTCTTTCATCCAATATGTCTTGAGCAACTCTCAGTTCACTATGATGTAGTAGAAGAATTGATGCAATCCAATGATCATGCAGATAATGGGCCAGTAGGCCATGAATACTCCATGGACAGATGTGAGTCTCAATGGTGATTCATTTTAATGCTCTATTGTGCTGAAACTTGAATAGATCCTAATCATGTTCTCTGACCCCCACATACTAAACTCACAGATGTAGACAATGCACTACAGGATTGGATTGTAGTCTACATTGGTCAAGTACTTGGAAAGCACTGCTCTGAAGTCAAAAAGTGCTTGCCACCCCCATCATGGTCAGTAGGGAAACTCAGAATTTGAAATGGTGGTGACTCTTTCTGAATGAAACATGTCTCTCACAAGTCAGATGGCATGGAGTGAAAAAATTGCCATGTGAGGATAAGAGTAAATCAGTCATATTATAATAACCATACTGATTTCCACTACAGTATGAAGTTGTCTACAGTACCCAAACTGGCACAGTCACATCCATCAACTATGGCAATCTTGAGAAGATTCTTATCATTACCATCCCCTCTGATCCATTCTTTAGCAGTCTCTCTTGTCAAACACTTGCACTTGCTTTGATCACACCCTGAAACACAAATGGTAAGGTGACTTTGAAGGAAAATGTCTATATGATGCTTCATAGGGCACCTGTTGTCACTGATATATGGAGTCTCAGAGTAACGGTCAGACTTGTGGAGACATGTGGGAAATGGGGAATTATTGATCATATTCCAAATAAAGGTGTGCAGGCCTGTACAGTTGAAGCACATGATGAAAACATGGAAGATAGCCTTAGTAGTGGTGACTCACTCATATAGAATTTGTTGGTACAGACTGATCAATGCATGGGAATATGTGGTATTGCCACATGACTTGGTTTACTCTCCTGCGATATGCATGCTCTATCCAGATTTCAGACAAGGTCTCCATCACAATCCAAGGTTCTGCCTTGATCTTCCAAGCAACATTGTCGTATTGTTGCATGTCCTGGTCCTCTTGAATTCTTGATCTCCTTGCTGGAACCACTCTAGTCCCACCAGGACCTCTACCACTGGAATGACTTTCTTCATGTGTACAACAATCAACTCGTTTCCATCTAGTTCTACATACCCACCCTCTACTCAATCAATGTGGATGGTCATCTACAGCTCCTTGCCCATACATGCCCCCACTTGCATCATCTCACCATCACCTCAAACTGGTTTCTCTTCTTTATTTGACCTATCTTGCCTTTCCATCCATTATCTATCTGGGACTAAGGGCTACCCAGACACTTTTTGTGTTGTTATTGGAGCTGTAATCCAGTGTACCCTCACTGCAGGTAGTATAGCTCCTGAATGAGCACAACCTCCAGTGTTTACTCAACATACATACTAGATTTACCATGCACACATTGCAACCATTTATGGATGTGTTGCCATTTTGGATTGAGGATAGAGATGGGGTGTTGCTGACAGATTTGAGGCATCCATGTAGGCTGGTCATGCTTGGACTGACTGGTTTCAGGCTTGATTAGACAGGTTGGCCACAATCACCCAAGCACTATGCAGCTCTGCTCATCAGGCATGGCATGTATTCATGTCCTTCCAGGCCTCAGTGAGGAGCTCAATGATTGCGCATGGTACTAATCACGTGGTTGTATCTGTTATGGTCTACAGAGGGGGTACACTTTTTCCTACACTTTTCCATTCACTCGTCTCTTGTCTTGTTTTCTAACCATAAGCAGTTGTATTCATAGTGGAGTCATCCTCCACATACTTAGATGTGTTTGTCCTAATCTCTCCAGTCTCATGACTCACATGGCTCTGCCCTCCATGCTATATTCTTCCACTGTTCTGCATTGGTCTTTATTCAGACTTCTTTCAATGTGGAGTTCCATTCTATTTATATTTGTGCTGCACACTCATATTTCATATTCACTGTTAGGACTCCAACTGTTGTGCATTCAAGTCATTTGTTATATGGAGAACAGAATTCCTTTGGACTCCTGCTCCTTCTTTCCTTTTATGATACTTGCATGGACCAGGGGCCTACCATATATATATAGCTTAGCTCTCTCTCTGTATTCTCTAAGCAAGTTCTATGCAATATCAGTGTTGTTTCTAGTGACCACTGAGTCCTGCGAGATTCCAGGATAGATGAGACTGTCAAGTTTTCACATTGTCTTGAAGATAGACTTCATACTCCAGACCTCCTCCTTCGTATTCATCCTCTACTCTGATCCTCACTATGTCTTTTAGACCAAGTACTGCAACACTGTCTGTTACTATGATGCTGTGCATTACAAAAGAACTAGCTTTTCCCCTTGTTCCTACTTTCATGTAGAGGACATACCTCACCTCCATAATTTCTCATCTTGGTAGATTCAGAGTGCCCTCAGACTCTCCAGAACGACTTGCCAACCCTCCTACCATGGAACCCTCTAGTTCTACCCCACATGGTTCACCCCTCCCTCGTCTTCATTGACTTTCTGATGACCACCCCTTTTTCATTACTCTTTCTGACTGATACTCTCCTCCAGAGAACATTGTGGGATACTGACATTGTTAATAGGAACTTGCTGAAGTCAACCGGAGACTTGAACATCCTTCCAACTACCTTCCCACTGCCTCTGAATTAACTACCCCTGTGCCAATCCAGACATCCCCTATTATTCCTAATGAGGACCACTCTGTTGTATTTCATAACCCAGATCCAGAACTGACTGTAGCTGAGGATATTAATATTGACCTGGCTCTACAAGAAAACGATGACTCTGACCTAGAACCGACCAAGGCAGATATGGTATTAGAAATAAAGACCAGCCTTCCTGAGGACTTTTCCAGAGAGGCAGAGAATGCCAACAGATGGCTTCTCACAATGGATGCTTACTTCATGATCAATGACAAGATTTTCTTGGATATGACTAAGTCCCTTACCTTCCTCAACAAGATTAGTAAGGGCCAAGGAAAGATGTTCACTGAAGGATGGCTGATGAAACTTGTGAACCTCAACATACTGGGAGACTTAAAGATCTTCACCATGATCAAGGAGGCATTTGAGACTGCTTTCTCACCTTATAACATGCTGCCAAGGCCCAGATTGACCTTTTGAAGCTAAAATAGGCTTCTAGCAAACAACCTGACAGATTGTGGAGCAATGGGTTCACTACATACACTTCACAATTCCAACTTCTTGCTGAGAAGTCTGGTATCACCAACCCCCACACTCTCATTGAATGGTTCATCCAAGGGCTCAGCCCACATCTTGCTACTATGATTCTCTCATGTGAAAAGATTCCAGAGAATTACAGCCAGCCAGTTCTCTCAACAGCTGCAGAGAATTGGAGATTTATAAAGAGGAGTTGCTTATATCCCTGCTCCTTCTTGATCCTCACCACAAGACCTGTATGTGATAGATGTAGATACTGTACGTCTAATGCTGCCACAACATGCCAAGCACATGTGGAACAACAGATGCTTCACCTGCCATCAAGTTGGCTGCAGGTTGTCCAATTACCACCAATCCAGAACTGACCAGACGTTAAACTGTTCTTGATCTGGAACCAACTGGACAGGATGCTTTTCCAATCCCTTGACTTATAGGACTCCACAACAAAGAGCTTGTATGACCACCACCAATGAGATGTTGAGGGACCAAGATGAACTGCTTGCCTACATTGAAGAGCTAGGCAGTTCAGATACAAGCATGGTGATAAAGATCCTCAAAACTGCCTTCAAGGAGGGAAGAGATACCAAAGCAGAAGAGGAAGGCTACTAGGCCATGGCTGCAGTACATTTGGCCACATACCAAGAGTGCCAAAAGGAAGTGATCAGGGCAGCACCATGAGCCAGAGCTGTACAATCTGGACCATGGATGAATAGGTTTTCTGTCCTCGCACAGGTGGACCTCTGGGAACCCATCTCAGAGAAAAGTCCTAAAGAGTATTCAGGCATGTACACATATGGTGAAAATGCCCAACCATTGCAGGGCAGCAGATTAGCAGCTACTCCTAGGGCTTGGACTGCAATCTTCTTCACAAGAGACTGCCAAGAGAAACACAGTCAGATATGAAATAAAGGTGGGGCGAGCAGTGAGCAAAGAGAAAGATGCTCAGAACCAACTGAGACAGAGTAGGAACTGATCTACCAACCACATACTGAATAATTCAGGTTTCTGTGAAGAGAATAGTTCTGCTGGACCTGACTAGTGAGTGAGTCCTGGGAGACCTAGAACCAACTAGTGTAACCCTGAGGCTGGCAACCCAGGGACTCCTGGAACTGACCAGGGTTTTTGAAGGGCAGGAACAGGTTGATGTCATCACCTGCCCACATTTCTTTTTCACATAGATTATCTCCAGTGTTCGTATCAGGGATGAATTCACAATAATTATCTATTCCCATCACTCTCTATCCCCCTAATCGTACTGCATTCAAAAATGTTGACACAAAAGCCCTCATTGATTCTGGAGCAACTGGATGTTTCATTGACTATGCTACCATGATAGCCAATGACATATCCATGATACAACTCAAGACTCTCCTGTGGGTGAGCAATGTAGATGGTATGCCAAACCATAATGGCCTAATATGAAAATAGGTATTGGTGCTAATGCAGCTCAGAGAAACTGTTACAAATGCTTCCTACACCTCACAGATGCCACCTCTTGACTTCCTTCTTATTGCTTAATAATTAACTATTCTCCCCGCATGAATCAACCTGAAGAATGGTTGATGAACACTTGCCTTATATGGTAATAAGCCCCTATCTTGTGCAACAGTAAAAGAACAGTTAACCATTTAACTCTTCCGTCCTCATGGTCACCTAATACTCCCTATCTAACACATGTATGCACAGATATGTTTATCCACCAGTCACATCGCAACTCGTGTTGCCTCATGGTACCCAGTAGTACCAGCTCAATACCTAGTATAGTCTACATAGATAAGCACTGCATGGTCTGTGCAATTGTACTAGTAGTATAAATACTATGAACCAGTTGAGCAAGACTCTTTAGTCTTGTTCTCCTGGAGTTTTCCCAAACTACCATCTTGCTTGACTACCCCTAGTGCTCTAGTTCTCAAACACTAGACTCTTTGGAGGGTTTGGTTGTTTCATTAGAACAAAACTACACTAACCATCGAAGCTACCTTCAACAGGACCCTTACCTTTATCACCACTATTTTGATTGATTGACCAGTAGGTTATTGATAGGCCATTACCACAACTCTATTGACCCTGCACTCTGGTAGTGCCTTACTATCACATCTCTGATATCTTTGACTATGTCATTGCAGGAAGGACTAGCCTTCCACCACCGGCATCACCTCCACAAGAAGCAGGACCCTCAACCTTTCTGGACGTCTTCCATCTAGTACCAGAAGAAGCAGTTTGATCAGGCTCATATGACCTGAATGACTACAATTCATCTGACTATAAGGTCCAGATAAAGAAAGAAGATCAGGAGGAATCTCTACAGGTACCAATTGGCTAGTTGCTAATCAAGTACGGATCAGGACTGGCGAGTCCTATATAGGAATCGGATCAATTAGCTGATTATTGCTCAAGTCTAGACCAAGGGTACAGAACCCTTATCAACAAGACAACCCTAGCACCAGACAATGCACCCTCTACCCTATACAGGGCCACTAGTATAGACACAGCCAACTTACTGGGTCAGTTAGGACGAACCAACGCAGAACCAGACAATCGCCTAACCCCTACCCTTGCAGATCTTGAGATCATCTATCCACCACTTGAATCTGAGATCTACAATCCGAGTACACCACTCCATGCACCATCTGAGTTATCTGATCCCATTGACTGGGACCCTGTCTACCTTTCCCTAGAAAACAGACTAGCCCAGCGTGATGTCTACAACAGAAATCGGAATAATTGTCCACATGCAGAGAGTGAAGCCCAACAAATCGAGAGACTTATACTCGAGGGCATACAACTTGCTGCTGACCAATCCAGAGACCCTAGACACATTGAGAGGGCCAGACGTCAGGTCCAGGAGGCACATGATCATATCAAGGAAAGAATACAAATTAGAGAGAGATCTGATACCTCTATTCCTATTATCCCTCACCTTCCTTGCTGGTACTGTATTCCTGATAGTACTATTGGCTATCGCCCTCCTACACTCAGACCCCACTCATCACTTAGGCCACCTCTTCATTTCCATCCATATTGAATACCAGAACTCTATTCATACCCCTTTGCCAGAAGTCTCTGAAGATATTGAAATCAGAGCTGAGAATCCTGAGCCAATCACTGAGGAAGTTCAACATTGCATTGTAAGAGAACACATTCAAAGCCTTCATTGTTGCAACCACACATTGCATTAAAGAAACCAGATACGCATTAGGCCAGCACAAGAAGCTGCTATTGAAGAACAGCAAGCAGCTGCTGAAAGAGAAGAACCACTCCCACCAGTCCCTAGACCAATTCAAGTTCCACCTCCTAGAATCGAAAAACAGGAAGCTAATCTAGCTAATCACTCTTTTTCAGAAAGTGAATCAAACTTTAACTACCCCGCTTAAGTCATCATGTCTGCCAACCCTTTGGTTGAAGCCTTTCAGGCATTTCAAGAAACCCTTAGTCCGGCTAGCATGGCAGAAAACCAAGAAAAATTCAATGCAGTATTAGACATTATGACTGCTACCCTTCAAGCATGTGAGAATCTAGAAACAGAACATTGCCAACTCGAAGCTCAAGTCATTACTCTCACCACAGAAAACAATGACTTGCAAGATCAAGTCAATGACCTCTCTAGAGCCAGCATTACTGCTGCAGGAGCAGCAGCAACTGTATCAGGAGGGGGATATTCCAGAAAAGTAGAAGTCTTTGCAGACCCAGGAGACTATGATGGAAGCCATGTCAAGTTTGATGAATGGTGGGCTAAGATTCAAGCATGGTTATGCCTCAATGCAGGAGCCATTCCACCTACATACATCATACACTGCAGTCTAAGTAGTTCTATCACGACTCAAAGGACCCACTGCAGGAAAGTTTGCTGAAACTTAACTCGCTCAAGGACCTATCTATTTATGGTCACAGCTAGAAGAAGAACTACCTAAGTTCTTTCATCATGCTAATCAGAAAGATTGGGCTTTGCAGGAGCTCAATAAATTCCATTAAGGAGATCTCAAGACAGGACCATTCATTACGAAGTTCAAATCCCTATACAATATGGCTGGAATTGATGGAGCACATGCTTGTGCTATACTTGAGAAAAGTATGTGACCTTCCATCCTTGCACAGATCACTAGAGAGAAGTGTCAGCATGAGATTGCTCCTTATGTTGAGATTGTATCTGAGATTGGAACCATTTAAGAATCTATTGGACTTATTCTTGGACGATCAGAAAAGAAATCTAATCGCTGTGATGGCATGCATATTGACCTTCTGGAAGAAGAAGAAGATTCTCTTAACATTGCTTTCACTTGTCAACCTTAGAAAAAAGGTTCACAACCTAATAACCCATCCAGTTGCTTCAACTGTGCAGGCACAGGACACTTTGCTAGAGATTGCAAGAAATCTTCCACTCACTGCCCACACTATAATTGGTCCAGAGGACAACATAAATCCATGTGCAGCAAAGGAAGAATGCTTCATGCTACAAACACAGAAGAACCTACCACATCATGGGAACAAGTACATACAAGAATCCCTACTATGTGCAGCTAGAGGAATGACTTTTGATGAAGTCAGAGCTCTATTTCAAGCTATGCCTTCTGACAAAGAAAAAGCCAATGCAGCTTAAATGATCTGGGCAAGCAAGCCGTGTCTCAATTCACAAGTTCCGAAATTGTAAACAACACATCTATCTATTCAAGTCTAGAGGGGCCTTCAATTGATTTGGAGCTTGGCTGGGACATGACACTAGTGCTTGATTCCTCCAATAGCTTATTAGAAATCCCAGATATCATTGAAGTGAATTCTTTTCACACAACTCCAGATACTCTTGAACAGAAATGCCTAGACATATGCAAGATGTACTCATTTCTATCAGAAAAGGAAATAGCAGAAATGTTACCAAGACCAGAGATATCCCGAATCCAAGGCAGTTCTGCCAAGGATATCATATTACCCATCTCTATTGTTCTTGATAAACAACGTTCAATCCCTGCTTGTGCATTATTGAACTCAGGAGCCAATACAACTTTTATTGATCACAATTGGGCTATAAAGAACAAAACACCCCTTAAACCCTTAGATTGACCAATCACAGTGTTTAATGTTGATGGAACACATAACTCTGCAGGAAGCCTGACCCACTATGCTGAAATCATAATTAACTATCTTGGACATCATGAACTCTATTTCAAGCTATGCCTTTCAACAAGGGAAAAGCCAATGCAGCTTGAATGATCTGGGCAAGCAAGCTGTGTTTCAATTCACAAGTAAATAACTTATCTATCTATTCAAGTCTAGAGGGGCCTTTGATTGATTCAGAGCTTGGCTGGGACATGATACCAGTGCTTGATTCCTCTAATAGCTTATTAAAAATCCCAGATATCATTGAAGTGAATTCTCATTACACAACTTCAAATACTCTTTGAACAGAAACAACTAGACATCCGCAAGATGTACTCATGTCTATCAGAAAAGGAAATAGCAGAAATGTTACCAGAATAGAGATATCTTGAATCTAAGGCAATCCTGCCAAGAATATCATATTATCCATCTCTATTGTTCTTGATAGATGACATTCAATTCCTGCTTGTGCATTATTGGACTCAGTAGTCAATACAACTTTTATTGATCATGATTGGGCTATAAAGAATGAAATACCCCTTAAACCCTTAAACCGACCAATCCCAATGTTTAATGTTAATGGAACATGTAACTCTGCAGGAAGTCTAACCCACTATGCTGAAATCATGATTAACTATCTTGGACATCATGAAAAGACAATTGCTGAAGTAACAGATCTTGGCAAGAATGAAATGATCTTAGGCTTCACATGGCTAAAGCAACATAACCCTGAAATCAATTGGGAAACAGGAACTGTCCATATGACACATTGCCCTGCATCCTATCAATCAATGTCTAGCACTTCCTTAAAACCATTGAGAAGGAAGAACACAACTTACTTGTATGCATTAATGCTGCAAAACTTGATCAACCTAAGAAAATAGATTCTAAACCTGTGGATCTTGTGTCAAAGGAATTTCAAAGAAAGAGTCAGAGTGCATGCCCATTAGAAAATCTTGGGATCATGCTATAGATTTCAAAGAAACCTTTGTTTCAAAGAAAGGACGCTTGATTCCCCTTTCTCCCACTGAACAACAAGAAGCCAGTGACTTCATAGATGATCAACTCTGAAAAGGTTATATCCAACCTTTCAAGTCACTATAGACTTCCCCTGTGTTTTTTCTACCAAAAAAAAATGGTAAAAAGCGAATGGTACAGGATTACTGATATCTGAATGAACACACCATCAAAAATAATTATCCACTTCCTTTGATCTTGCAGCTTGTAGACAAACTTAAAGGATCAAAGCTTTTTACAAAAATGGATCTTAGATGGGGATACAACAATGTCTGCATCAAAGATGGAGATGAATGGAAAGCTGCCTTTGTTTGCCATTGAGGAGCCTTTGAACCCCTAGTAATGTTCTTTGGCTTATGCAACTCACCAGCAACATTCCAAACAATAATGAACAACTTATTCTCTGACATGGATAATGTCTGTGTTGTTTATATTGATGATTTCATGATCAGATCATACTTGAAGTACTCTGTCATCTTGAAGAACATGATCTCTTTGTCAAACCAGAAAAGTGTTTTTTTTGTGTCAAAGAAGTAAAAATGACCATTACCCCTAATGGCATTTGCATGGATGAAGACAAGGTTAAGGCAGTACTGGACTGGCCTACACCAACTACCGTTAGACAAGTTCAAAGTTTTCTTGGACTAGCAAACTTCTATTGTCAATTCATTGAAGGCTATACACAGATTGCTCAACCTCTCAATGATCTCACCAAGAATGACAACCCATTCAAATGGACTGATTCTCAACAAATGGCATTTGATACATTCAAACAGAAATTCACCACTGCACCTATTCTTGCATTCCCTGATAATGACAAAACATTCCACTTGGAAACTGATGCCTCAGATTATGTCATAGGAGCTATGCTCTCTATTGAGATTGAAGGCAAATGGCATCCAGTTGCTTACTCTTCACATTTTATGTCACCAGAAGAATGCAACTACTCTATTGCAGATAAAGAAATGCTTAGTGTCATCAGAAGTCTGGAACTCTGGCGTCACTACTTGGAAGGAGCTCAATATAAATTTGAGATCTAGAATGATCATGCTAATCTTCAATGGTTCATGAAACAACAAGATTTTAATCGTAAACAAGCTCAATGGGCTCAATACCTATCTCACTTTAACTTCAAATGGCTTCATAAAGCTGGAACCTCTATGGATAAAGCAGATGCTCTCTCTCGAAGAGAAGATCATGCTGAAGGAAGAGAGGATGATAGTAAAGGAATAACAGTGATTTCACAAGAACAAATCAGAACAACAACTCCCTATCTTGAAACAGATGCTGATTCACTTCATGAACAAATCAAGAATGCTACATTCTGATTAAAGGAAACTGCTGTATCAAAACTCTATAAGGAAAACCAAGTCTGTATGGAGCAAGAAGAATTGCTAGCAGACCAAAATGGAAAGATCTTTCCCAGATGTCGATGATCTTAGAATGGAAATTCTACATCTACACCATGATACTCCACTTGCAGGATATTCTGGAGCAGAGAAAACATTAGAATTAATCCAATGCAGCTATACATGGCCTGGATTGAGCACATTAGTCAAGGACTATGTCTCATGCTGTGATCGCTGTGATCGCTGTGCTCACTTCAAAGGACAAAATATTGCATCCATAGGAAAGCTGATACCCCTGCCTATACCCAAAAAACCATGGCAAGATCTATCTGTCAACTTTACAACTGATCTTCCCCTTTACAATAGATTTGACTCAATCCTAGTGGTTGTTGATTGCTTTTCAAAAGAAGTCGAATTCATTCCTTGCAATATGGCCATATCTGCACTTGAAACTGCTAAACTCTATTTGACCCATGTATGGAAACAACATGGCCTTCCACGTACCATTGTTTCTGATTGAGGTCCACAATTTGCATCACAAGTAATACAAGATCTGTGTCACCAATTGGGAATACAATCTAAACTATCAACTATCTTTCATCCTCAAACTGATGGACAGACTGAATGAATGAATCGTGATCTACAACAATATCTTCACTTGTTCACCTAAGAAAAGCAAAATGAATGGGCTTATTGGTTACCCATAGCTCAGTTCTCTTACAACTCGAAGTGACAAGCTTCTGCACAGAAAACCCCTTTTTCTGTTACTTGGACTTATGAACCCCACATTGGGTTTGAATAGTATGCAATGAAAGCACCAGCTGTAGAGCAGTTTATAACTTCCATTGTTGATGTTATTACACAGACACACTCTAATCTTGAAAAAGCACAAATTTGTATGAAAACCCAAGCTGATAAGCATAGATCTGCTGTACCAGATTATGCTATCTCTAATAAAGTTTGCCTCTCCACTGAACATTTGAAATTGACCTGTGCTTCAAAGAAACTCTCTGAAAAATGGCTAGGACCTAATGAAATCACCAAGTTGATTGGTTCTAATGCAGTTGAACTGTGATTGCCAAGATCTATGAGAATTCACCCAGTAGTGAACATCTCTCATATGAAACTCTACAAGGAACATCTTGAAGGTCAACCCACTTTCTGGCCAGGACCTGTAGAGGTCACAGAGGAATGTGATGTTGAATATGTTGTTGACTATGTTGTTGACTCTCAATGAAAAGGCACGTCACCTTGAATTCCTTGTTTATTGGCAAGGATATTCTGATGAAGATTGCACATGGGAACCTGAATCTAAACTTGGAAATGCTCAGATGGCCATAGATGAATTCCACACTGCTTATCCAAATGCCCCTTGGTGCATCCAAATGACATCATTTGAATTCTTTGACTTATTCCATCATTGTGGCAAGCCCATACCTATGTAAAGTACCAGAAAGCCGTCTTCCATTTGCTTGATGTTGATTGAATACCCTGGGATGTCATCAGAGTAAACAATACATTTACATATCACTTCTGGTTGAGCCTTGCTCCCACAATGACTTTCACTCTCTATATCATATCTCTCTACTCTTTTCTGATCTATGTTTTCCTCTATGAATGTCTTCACTATGTCACACCTCTCCCATGCACATTCCCTTGCCACATATGCTTCAATGAACTGGAATTTGTTAATGATTATGGTGATCCCCTGTGCAATTGGTCTGGTGCTCCCAGACCTACTTGGGATGAGCTCCCCAGGTTTACTGATGACATTATGCACAATACATTGCTTTGGAATATGGTCTACCATAATAATAGTGAGGTCTTTACAGAGCACAACACCACCTCCATTTGAGGTGATGCTGATTGGTCTGATGATGGGTCAGTTAGCTTTGTTTCTGATTTAGATTCCTCAGATCCTGGTGATCCTTTCATTCATGAAGATGATTTGGATTCCATGCCCTATGGTCTTCCCCATGCCCCTGACTTTGCCAGTCACTTTGATGATGATGGATGGCCTCTTGGTTATTGGACTTGGGATAATCCTTGGCCTAAAGTGATGCTTGGCCTCTCACTATGGATTCTGATCCTTTTACTCATCGCCTTCTGTTGCTCTGGCATGATCTGTGCATTGGCCTGATGATCCTCCACCTCTTTAGTCAATCAGGATGCTTGACTTTAGATGGGGGGTAGTGTTACAAATGCCTTGTACACCTCACAGATACCACCTCTTTACTCCTTTCTCATTGCTTGGTCATTAACTATTCACCCCACATGAATCAACCATTGAAGAACCATTGATGAACACTTGCCTTATATGGTAATTAGCCCCTATGTTGCACAACAGTAGAAGAACAGTTAACCATTTAACTCTTCTTTTTTGTCCTCTATGGTATACTCTCATTGCTACTCTTTCACAAAGCCCACTACTATCCCATGATATTGATTTTGAGGCTAGACACTCCTAACTCACACAAACAATGCATCATAGCTGCCTCATGCTCCCTATCTAAACCATAGATGCACAGATATGTTTATCCACCAGTTACATTGCAACTTGTGTTGAAACAACCAAACCCACCAAAGGGTCTAGTGTTTGAGAGTGAGAGCACTATGGGTAGTCAAGCAAGATGTTTTGGGAAAACTCCAAGAGAACAAGACTGGGGATGTCTTGGTCTTTTAGCTATGATATTTATACTACTATTACATGAGCACAGACCATGCAGTGCTTATCTGTAGTTACTATACTAGTATTTACTAGGCTTGAGACTGGGTACCATAAGGCAGTCATAAGGTGTTATCTCATTGAAGGATAATTATACCAAATAGCTTCCTATTAGCTAGAGTAGATATGGGGGAACCTTCCTACATGATTTGGAATAGTCTAGAGTGCTTTGGTGAGCTGTTTATGACACTGAACTGACACTAAACTATTATGGGAAAACCAAACTGTACAACTCGGTTTGGGTTTTACTTGAGAACTGTTAGCTAGAAAAATCTGGAAAAATCTGTTAGTAATACAGTGAACCCTTGTGCAGAGGGTGTGTGTGTTTTCATGGCGTAATTCAAAGATCTCGACACTGAGCACCACCAAGCTACTTTTGCATGTCAGGATTTAGCATGTTTTGGGCAACTGTAACAGACAGGATTATCGTGGCGAGCTTGGGTGTGAGGCCTTGGATGAATCATTCCATGAGGGCATGTTTGTTGGTAATTCCTGACTTCTTGGCGAGAAGTTGGAACTGTGAAGCATACATAGTGAACCCATCACTCCATGTTTCTTCAGTATCTTTTCTGGCATGTTGATGGAGTTTGGAGAGGTCAATCTGAGCCTTAGTGGCTACATTGTAGAGAGAGAAAGTGGTCTTGAAAGTGCATGTGAAGGTCTTGAAGTCATTGGGAATAAGGAGGTTCCCAAGTCCCATGAGTTTCACCAGCCATCCTTCAGCAAAAGTCTTTCCACAGCCCTTACTGATCTTGTTGAGAAAAGTCAGGGACTTATTACGGTCCGTGAAAAGCCTGTTGTTGATAGTGAAGTAGGCATTCATTGTGAGAAGCCATTAATTGGCATCCTTTGCCTCCCCTGTAAAGTCCTCAGGGAGGGCAGCCTTGATTTCTAATACCATCTCTGTGTTAGTCGGTTCTGCATCAGAGTCCTTGTCTAGAGCTGGGTCAATTTGTATATCTGCACTGGTCAGTTCTGGATCAGGGTCGTGAAAAACAGCAGGAGGTTGCTTGTCAGGAACGATAGGGGATGCGGGGGTCAGGGAGGGGATAGTAGCTAATTCAGATACTGAGGAGAGATTGTTGAGGTTCCAACCTTGGCTTAGGTTGATATCCGCAAATGCCCGTTGACATTGATGGTATTCCGTGATGATATCTAGAGGGGAGTATTGATCAGGACAGACAAGATAGAAGGGGTGGTCGTCAGGTAAATGGTGGATATGCAGAAGTGGGGAGGAGCAGGAAGGGTGGTCCATAGTAGGGGTTGTAGAACCAGAGGAGGAAGGAGGAGAGTCTGAAGGTACTCTGAATCTGCCAAAGCAGGCTATCGTGGGATGGGGAAATGCCCTCTACATGATAGTAGGGGCAGATGGCAAAGCTAGTTCTTTTGTAATGCACAGCGATATATTGACAGAGCATGCTGCAATACGGGTGAAAGAAGCATAGCAAGTAAGGACTGAAGGGTGATGAGGTAACACTGAAGGACGATGCCAAACTTGAAAGGAATGCAAGTCTAGGCAGGTCTCTCCTATCCTAGGTACAATAAGGTGCTCTCTAGGGACTAGGAGGTATGGTCTAGAAACAACACTGATATTGCATAGAACTAGCTTAAGGGAAAATACAGGCAAGCAAAGCAAGACTATTTATATGGTAGGCCCTTGGTCTGTGCAAGAGACAGAAAAGGAAATAAAGAAGCAGAAGCCTGAAGGAGTTGTCTCCATCCTATGTATGACTCGATGCACAGCAGCGAGTCAGATCTAAGATATAGTGCACAGCACAATATGAAATACAAACAGAGTTCTGCAATGGAAGAAGTCTGAATAAGGAAATGCGGAACAGAGTTGGAAAGGAAGTCTAAATAGGATATCAGGGCGGGGTGCCATGTGAGCCATAAAGAGATTGAGATTGAGAGAGTGCATCTAGTAGTGTGGAGGACGACTCCACTATGAATACAATCATGTGTGGTGAGATAGAAATGTGGAGGACAACTCCACTATGAATACAACTGCATACAGTGAGAGAACAAGACGAGAGGTGAGAGAGCAAATGGAAGAAAAATGAGTACCCCCTTTGTAGACTATAACAATAGGTGGGGAGGTATTAGAATCTGAGAGAGGGCAGGAATTGCCCGATACTATAGTACATTAGTTAGAGATAAAACTAGTAAGTGAAAGTAACTCACCTCAGCCGCTGCCTAAGATGGGCGGAAACGACTGAGGTGCTTGTGAGTGAGATACAGGATATATATATGCTATGGGTGAAGGCACACTCGTATTATGTTACCTACAATATTGCCGTGATAACCCTGAAAGAAGGTTATAAGGATTAAGTGAATGAGACATAGTACTTCTGGTGCTTCCGTGCTTTCCAAGGGAGTTCTGGAAGTGGTTCTGGTGTTTCCGAGCTCGGAAGAGCACAGGAATATTCCGGAAGTGGTTCCAGTGGTTCCAAGTCTGGAAGGTGCGGGAACATTCCGGAAGTGGTTCCGGAATAGGGGTTCCGAGATCAGAAGAGCGCAGGAATATTCCGGAAGTGGTTCTGGTGGTTCCGAGTCCGGAAGGTGTGGGAACATTCCGGAAGCAGTTCCGGAATAGGGGTTCCATGATCGGAACACGGGACTGTCGGAACTGTTGTTATTTGTCAGGCATGACCCAGGCGCCCGCACATCGCAGAAAGCGTGGTAAGTCTGCAGTGGAACCCTCCATGGCTTCGTCTGTACCAGCCCAACTTGCACCATCGGCTACTGGACCTACGAAGAAGACAATTGCAAATATAATATGGGAAGGGAAACGTACCGATGAACTTGTCGCTTGGATTATGTCCCACCAAGCGGATCACCATATTCTTTTCCATGATCGTGCATCGTCCTCTTCTGCTGCATCCCTATCAGGTGACAAGCCGCATGGCAAAACCAAGAGGGACATTGCTGCAGTGATCGCACAGCATATCTTTGCCAAGGATTCTGAACACGCTGAAGCCTTGAAAGCTAATCCAGAAAGGTATACAAACTCTGTCATCAACCGTCTCCAAACATGAGTAAATCCCCCTGTTCACCATTCAAGCACATTCAATGATCTCCATGATTTAGACTTAAAACCAAATATCGTGAGCAGCGTAAGCGATTTACCAGCACGGGCAGCGGTGTTATGCCTTGGGATGATGACGATGATATGGCTGGCCCTCCACAGAACCTTCTTGGTAAGTTCTGACCTTTTTTTCCACTCTTCTCACCACTCATTTTTATCCAGAGGATGTCAGTCGCGTCTTTCCGTATTACCAAGAGCTCGATTCCATCTGGTGAGGTATCCCGTCATTTGATCCTGATCTCATATCCTCCCGGCCCAACGTTAATCATGCAGAAGATCTACTCAATATCGTTGCTCCCAAAGCTGCTGCTGCCGCTGATCGTCCTGCTGATGAAGAGGATCCTGAGGTCCAGGATGAACAAGGAGATGAGGATGAGGAGGCTGCTGGTCATGCTGTTGGTGAAGACGATGTGTTGATGGACAACGAAGGATTTGATGAAGGTGTCATGGATGCCGCA
>JBBPQG010000349.1:0-22346 GCA_038092395.1 Boletus variipes var. fagicola | reverse complement strand
AAGCACAGCTTTGCTGAATCATTGGAAAATCTCAAGCTCTAGTTGAGCTTCTGAGTTCACAACAACTGGGGACATTTCCCCCACTGGTTGACCCAGCAATGCAGCCTCATGCTGTAATGCACAGCGCAGTTAGTGATGAGCAGAGCGTGAAGTTACCTTGGTCTTGAACGAGTTTAATGAGTTAGAGGGTGAGGTAATGAGTAGAGGAGCCTGCTAGGCGATGTCTACCACAGTCTATCTCAGAAGACGAACTGAGACTCAAGGTGGGCTCGACGGGTCTCCGATATCCAGGTGCTAGCGGCTGGAGCTCTCAGGAAGTATCACTAGAACTATCCTGATATTGCATAGAACTAGCTTAGGGAAAATACAGGATAAAGTACTGAGTATATATATACGGTAGGCCCCTGGTCCGTGCGAGTAAAGTAAGTGATATAAAAAGAAAAAGGAGGCAGGAGTCCAAAGGACAACCGTGCTCCATACAGTCCATCCCAATAATGCAGAACTGCAGGATGTGGCAGTGTGTTCTAAAAGAGGAATGCCATGTGGGCAGAAGTCTGAAGGAATCCCATACAGAAGTGGAGCGAAAGGAAGAGGCTAAATATGAGCGGAGGTGGGGCACCATGTGAGTATGTAAACAATAGACATAAAAGAAGAAACTATCTGGAGGACGACTCCAGTATGAATACAACTCCGTAGAGTAGGAGACAGAGTCTAAAAAGAAGCAAGTAAAGTAGCGTAGCTGCCCAGACATAATAGTGAAGGAAAATGAGTACCCCCCTAGTAGACCGTAACACATGCTCGTACCACTCCTTTGTATGGTTTAATGACTCATTGGGACACGCGATCCTGAGCTCCTGTCTAATGGGCTTGTAAACGGCGTTTGTGGAGGGGTTGGTGAAGCCTCCAGAGTCTTTGATGCAGATGACCATTTCCTGAGCAGCAGTTCGGGCCCATAAGACTGCATCATCGGCGTCGTAAACACTGATGCCATTAGCAGCAATGTACACTGCAATGTCGGTCATCATGGCCTGATTGCCAAATTGGCCAATCCAGGCCACCAGGCCATTGTTTAGTGGGTTTACTGTAGCTCACTTGAAAAGGGATCAATACTGTTCAGGTACCATGAGGAGGCATATGAGATTTCACACCCATACCATCCAATCAAAGTTGTTTCATGGGATGGGAGCAAGGCACTCCTTTATAACTAATCCCCGCACTTGTCGTCATGCGGGGGGATTGAGGTCAGAGTCCTCATTGTTGGGGTAGATATTGCACCCAACCATTCCTGGGAACATCTTGTGGAGTCCTCCGCATCCATTCAAAGGGCAAGCCAATTGGCACCTTTCAATGAACTTCACCCAGTCATTGACTGGAGCATTGAACGAAGGTGCTCCTCGAGGAAGGGTTTGTGCCTTCAAGTTGAGGATGATAGGTCCTCGGAAACAGGAGGAAGATTCCTTGGGCTGAGAGTGGTTGGGTTGCTCAACAGTTTGCGCAATAAGGTGAGTTGGGGGATCATTTCAAGTTGCCTGAGGGTGACTGAATTGGTTGGGAGGTGATGCGTTCTTGCAATGCTTGTACAGCGACTGGTGGGGGAGGAGCCATTGCTTCGGCCACACTGGCCTGCCTTTTCTCATCATGAAGGTGCTCCTTTTTTTTCTTTGATTTTTCGGAGGCCCATACAGGTGGCCTCCATCATTGCATTGTGACTTTCATGAGGTGGCTCACCTTGAGGGACTTGTGCTTTCTCCACAAGTGGATGAAGGTGATCAGGTCAGAAGCCTGACGATATGAGGGTGATCTACCCTCCTCCTTGAGGTATGCCGCCTTGAAGACAGCATGGATTTCCTCTGCGGAATTGTAAAGGTGGACAGGACCCATGATCCCTGCATTGAAATGGATGGCGACATTGAGTAATCACCTGGTCAGTGTTGGGGGAGGTTGCCCAACATTATAATTGTTGAGGGCACATGTTATTGCCTCCCCCTGGTATGTGTAAACGTAGTTGCTCATTCGAGCGAAGAGAGTGCAAATGTTTTTTGCATTGCAGGCATCTCCCAGTATAATGACATTGTGGAGGGGCTCTTGCCCCATGAATTCAGGGAATAAAGTTCCCTGGATGAGGTCAAAGGGGTCAGGCCCCTGGACTGGATCGTCCATTTGGATGTTCTCATATGAGGCGACAATTTGGTTTGGCACAGGGGAGAGTTGGCGTTCCTTCCCCTTGCATGAGAGTGGTGGTGGTGGGAGGAAGAGCAGATGAAGAGGAGGAAGGAGCAGGAGCAGCAGGCTCTGCCTGCACCCTCCCCATGAGAGAAGATGATGATGGGGTGACATGAGAAGGTTCATCCTGGGGCTGTTCCTTGATCATGGGCATTCCCATTTGAGTCTGAGAAACTTGGAGAGTAATCCCCTGCATGAGACATGTGATTTCCTTGCGTGTGACTGCTAAGTTGTGTGCAAGGTCATCGCATTGGTGGCAGAGGCAGTCCACCTGAGTATAGAGGTCTTTGGGAGCTTTTCTTCCACAGAAGAGTGCAGCACAGTCAACTAGACCATCCACCATGCTCCTGAAGCTGTTTCCGCTCATGGCAGCACCAATCCCAACGTGTTGAGAGTAATCATTGCACATTGTGCAATGATTCTCGACGATGGTGTTTGTGGCACCATTCAGACGGGGAGCAATCCCTTCAATGTTTGCCACTGCTGGTTGTTTGACTGGTAGGCAATGTGTTGTGAACTTGTGCTTTGTCTTGTGACAGTGACCTGCCATGAGACGGGGAGCGAGAGGGAGAAGAGTATGGCATTGGGGAACACATTATGGGTGAGTGGTCATGTTGTGACATGTTGCTGGTGCAATGGGATGGTTGTGGTATGAGGAAGAGAGAGAGGTGCTTGGACCTCGTGTAATATAAGTAGCGAGAGGGGTGAAGCAATATCGAACATTGCTGACAGGATCAGACATCATATGCCCGATATGTGCAGCGGTCTTGAGGGGATCAACAACAATGTCGAGGCATTGATGAAAGAGGTGCACATGGAGGACAGAACACATTCTCTGATTGGGGTGAAGGAACTCAGTAATTGGCATGAGCGCAGCCAGTAGGAATGCATGTGAAAAAGCCTTATTCTGCATGGCCATCCTAATATTGGCCAAACTGATTAACAGGGGATGGGCGACCTTTCCACTGCAGATATTGGTTATATGCATCTTATTTGAGGATAGGATAACCCCACATAATGTCGTGCCTTCCGGAAGCTTGGACTGTATCGATCAAAGAAAGTACACAAAGAGTTTGAATATGACTTACTTGCATCTGCCATGCGACTTCACCACTCATCCATTCAGTATATTCCTGGACCATCCTCTCCGCTGTAGTAAAAAGACGGAATGGGGTGTAGTCTATATGTGACACAAAGTATGGATGGTTGAATAGTGACTTGATACACTCCAGAGAATCATGGTAGTACAGAACCATGGGATTCTTGGTTGGATGTGACATAGACACAACTCTGAAATTCCAATGCAGTCCAGGTGGGAGGAGTTCAGCACAACCTTGTAACTCCTTCACAGTATGAAATGAAAGGGGAAGGGTCCATATCTGCCGGAGACAATGATTATTGAATGAGCGGCACAAAGTACAGTAACCGAGAAAAGAAGTATCAAATTCAATTTGAGATATTCATCGATTTTTGCCATGCTTAGGTGGGACTGGAGAAGATAATTGGCCATCTACAAATCGTCATGAGTTGCAAATGGGTAATAGATATTACTTGTGTGACGGAACGAATATGCGTCCATTGCAAAGCAGTCGAGAAATGTCTGGCCGATATTATAGACTCTGCTTGCATTACGAAAGAACTGAACTTGATGGCCAAGTCCTAGTGAGGTCAGGAAGGCTGCAGATGCAGCTGTAGAGGGCTGAGAATCCCCTTGTTCACCGTCTGGCTGGTCCTTGGTGTAACGTGCAGTGCAGTTAGTGACGAGCAAAGTGTAATGTTACCTTGGCCTGAACGAGTTCAACAAGTGGAGGGCGAGGTAATGAGTAGAGGAGCCTGCTAGGGCAATGTCTACCACAGTCTATCTCAGAAGACGAACTGAGACTCAAGGTGGGCTCGACGGGTCTCCGATATCCAGGTGCTAGCGGCTGGAGCTCTCGGGAAGTATCACTAGAACTATGCTGATATTGTGTAGAACTAGCTTAGGAAAATACAGGCTAGAAGTACAGAGTTTATATACAGTAGGCCCCTGGTCCATGCGAGTAAGGTAAGTGATATAAAAGGAAAAAGGAGGCAGGAGTCTGAAGAACAACCATACTCCATATAGTCCATCCCAATAATGCAGAACTGCGGGATGTGGCAGTGTGATCTAAAAGAGGAACGCTGCATAGGCAGAAGTCTGAAGGAATCCTATGCGGAAGTGGATCAGAAGGAAGAAGCTAAATATAGAGTGGAGGTGGGGCGCCGTGTGAGTACGTAAGAAATAGATATAAAAGGAGAAACATTCTGGAGGATGACTCCAGTACGAATACAACTCCATAGAGTGAGAGACAAAGTCTAAAGAAAGAGACGAGTAAAGTGGCATAGCCACACGACGATAGAAAGTGTAGGAAAAAGTGTACCCCCCTCGTAGACTGTAACACTTGGCGAAAATGTTCATTGCATCAGGACGATCAGGGAGAAAGGCCATGTTGAAGTCACCATCATCGGGAACAGGAGGGAAATCCAAAGGGCGCAATGATGGTGAAGATGGTAAGGAGGAAGTGTACTCGGTAGAGCTGTATTCCTCCGTAGCATTCCAGACAGGAAGTGCAACAGGACCTCGCTCCCATGAATTGCACTTGGAGGTCTTTTGTGCAAGATGCACAGTGATGCCCCAATCTGTCAGAAAGTGCTTGAGACACTACGGGCAGTTTGGCATCGGTGAGCTCAAAGAAAACTAGTAGAGCGCAGGTGGGTGATGATGGGGTTTGAGTTGAGCCTGAAGCGAGACAGGACAGACTCACTGGCAAGCCTGCTGCATCGCATAGCTGTGCACATGGTTCATGTGTGGTTTGTTATGAGCTGACCATGGAGAACCGAGTTGACCATGGAGTATTGAAAAGTGTAGGAAAAGTATACCAAAAAAGGTTTGTAAAAGTGTAGCAAAGTGTAACAAAGTGTACCCAAAGTGTACCAAAAAAGTGTAGTAAAAGTGAGTTCCAAGTGGGTGATGTGGGTTCATTGTTACTATATTAAGTAGCCCTAACCCAATGATGTAGGTGCATGATTGCCATATTGAAGAACCCTAACCCTAGGAATGTTACTATATTGGGTAACTGACAACACCTAACCCTAAGATTGACTTCCATATTAGGCAACTCAGTACAGTGATATCAAGGATCTTGTTGAGCTCATATCTCAACAATGGCACCACCAATTTTCATGAATGTTGGATCATTAGAATCCTCTTGATGAGAGGATTCTGGCTGTATACAATGTATGTCAAAAAAAAAGTCGACCTTTTATGACTATTGATGAAATACCCTATAAAGTCAAATAAAAAGAAGAAGCACCTTTGCAACGAGAAAAGGCAGGCCAACGTGGCCGAAACGGTGGTTCTCCCCCAACCAGTTGTTGTACAAGTGTTACAAGAACACATAACCTCCCAACCAATTGAGTTGCCCTCGGGCAACTCCAATTCTACCCTGGGGGATGAACCCTCAACACATCTTATCATGCAGACTGTCAATGATGTCACCACAGTTGCTAGTCTGCTGGACATTGTTGGTGAAGAGAATGAGCTGGAGAATGGGTGGGACGTGATTCATAATGAATAATTACTACTTGTATTACATCCTTTGGTGAATAGACAGACCCATGGGTATACCATAGGTCAAGATTTTGTTACCCATGAGTGAACCCATACCCGTTGTGTGGGTATGAGTATATCAGTGGGTACGGATATGGGTATGGTGCCTAACATCTGTGGGTTTACCCGTGCCATTCCCTAGTTGTCTCCAGTCATGGATAACCTAACTAGAGCTCTTTACAGTAGAACCATTGGTAATCAAGCCTATTCAAGTCTCAGTCATTATGACCAAGAATCTGCAATTAATTGGTTGGCAAAGCATTATTATAACAGATGCTACTATCCACTATATTATTTTCAAACTTTTCCTTGCATTAACCATACTAAACTACCAGATACCACAAATAGCCCCTATAACCCATACATTTTCACTAGTAACTTGTCTCTAATCAGTTATAATTGTCCATATTTTTATCTTATCTCCCTTATTTTGGCTGTACACCTCATATTGCACATGTTAACCTAATGCTTGCCTCATGCTTTTCCTCTTGATTCACTTTATCTGATCATCCAATCACATAACTCCATTTTATCTAGGCAGTGCTTATCTGCTAACTCATGACTAAGTCATGTTAACCAGTCTACAACATATTAACTTTTTTATAGATATTATAACTATGTACATAGCTATGTACAGCTTGATCCGTGCCCCTATTCATATAATATAAATACTGTAGATCAGTAATAATTAGTTGATCATACTAAAGGACACTGGATGCAAAAAATATCGCAAGCTAAGAAGCTAAGGAGAAATTATCAAGCAGTGGCAGATTCCCAAGCTAGAGTTGATGTAGAGTATCATATTAAATATTGCCACCTAACCTAACTAACTAACCTGACCATCTGACCATTCACTCTGACCACTCTGACCACTCTGACCATTCACTCTGATCATCTGACCATCTGAACACTCTGACAACTCTGACCATTCTGACCACTCTGATCACTCTGACCACCTGACCACTCTGACCATTCTGACCACTCTGATCACTCTGACCACCTGACCACTCTGACCATTCTGACCACTCTGATCACTCTGACCACCTGACCACTCTGACCATTCTGACCACTCTGATCACTCTGACCATCTGACCACTCTGACCATCTGACCACTCTGACCACCTGACCACTCTTATCACTCTGACCATCTGACCACTCTGACCACCTGATCACTCTGACCACCTGACCACTCTTATCACTCTGACCATCTGACCACTCTGACCACCTGACCACTCTAACCACCTGACCACTCTGACCACCTGACCACTCTTATCACTCTGACCATCTGACCACTCTTATCACTCTGACCATCTGACCACTCTGACCATCTGACCACTCTGACCATCTGACCACTCTTATCACTCTGACCATCTGACCACTCTGACCACTCTGACCACCTGACCACTACACTACAACCACTCTGACCATCCGTCCATCCGTCATCTGTGGTACCCTAGCTGGCAACTCATATAGATATATTGTATTATACATACAGTCCTCTTGTATACATTTGGTGTATTCAGAGATTTCTGGCTGTGCTGTATAACACGAATACCAGTGTCTTGCTTGTTGATCTAAGTTGACCCATACAAAGTCAGAATGAATATGCATGTTCATGTTCTAGCGCAAGAACATGCCAATGAATGCATACCTGGCTAGATGGCTGGTGAGTATCATCAGTGATATCACTGGTGATAAACATGGAGTTCTTGAATAACAATTACATTGAGTTGACATGTTCTTGCGCAAGAACATGCTTGATTGCTCACCTGGGGTGTTTGCTGCTTTGTGACAAACTGTGTTAGTGGTATTACTTGAACTGTAAACATTGTCTAGTATTTACATCCATTGTGTTTGTTTGTTGTTGTTTGTAACTTTTACAAAAAGAGAAGGTGATAGTTCAAGTTCAAGAAGTGTTTTACATAGCCACAAGTGTTCTAGATATTATATAAGGCTTGATTATGTAATATTCCCACGGTCTGAGTTGGGATAAGACAACTGGTTTCATTTGGGCAAGTTCTTGCATAAGAACATGCAGTAATGCTTTATTCATGTCTTATAGAACACTTGGTTGATTACGAGAATTCTAATTTTATATCTAGGAATATCAAGCGAGACTTTGTGTTTAGACACTTTTAATTACTTCCATATGGTGAGAAGTAACTTACATAGTCTAGTACTAGAACATGGAAAAGTTGTGAACATCAGCACTAAATTGTGTTTAGCTAGCACTAGCACAAGTATTTGCTCTACTTGGGCATTGCTTCAACTGTAAAGTTTCAGTGTCTTGGCTTCACATTATACACAATGGGCTAACTAGATCATAGGTCATGCAATATGTTCTTAATGATTTTGGTTACAAAAGCATTCATTGTATCATGTTGACCTAACAATCCTTGAGAATATTGAGTCTTTACACATGACCATGTTGTTTCTAATCCTTTCTATCAAACCAGCTCCCATCATATAGCCATTTTCCCTCCTTGAATGGGATTTTTGTCTTCCAATGACCTGTCTCTGCCAATCGTCTCGCTGCTTTCACTTTCTCCTTAACCTCCTTCACATCTTTGTATGCCTCCACGACATCCAACACTGCCCACTTTGTTGGACTTTCACACATAAACCTTTGAAACATTTCCTGTGTTTGTTTTGTTGCTTCAACTGCTTCAGGCGAGTCTGGTATGTCCATCGCAATCCAATACATATCCCACAATGGCCGCATGACTCCTGGCATCCAAGTAAAGTTTACCCTAGAAATCTTTGGATGGACAATTGCAAACTGCATGGTCTGATAAAGATATGGTCTTCTCTCCTCTATTGTAAGTCCATGTTAGTTGAATGTTGATTTTTTTGCTTGCAATATCTCTTATCACTTACTGGCCACTCGTTTTTGGTAACTGTTGTGGAGTTTAAACCCTTCCTGCGACTTCTCATCTATAAATAACTAAGATTTAAATAAATATTGTTTTTTTATTATTTATCATACCTTTGGTTGGGCTTGATGTTTCTGTCTTGTTTATACCTTCATCCATACCATCACTATCTGTAACTTGACCTTGCTTTTCTTTGACAAGACGACCTTTTTTCATATAGTGATGTGTTCTACTGTCACCTTTCAGCTTCATTGTTGAAGCCTTTTTGCTTGTGATAGTATCGACTGGCATTGTACTTTCTTTGTTCACTTTTATTGTTAGTTCTTGTGTATTCATAATTTCTATAAGTTTATAGCAACGTACCTTGATCCACTATCATAACATCGCTGACTTTACAATTCATTTTAATAAGCATCATCTAGCACTATAATATATCTGTGACTTACTAGACAGTGCTTTGGTTTGGTCATCTAGTGCTATTGTGGCTAAAACAAGTATAGTATATAAGTGTATTCTTGCGATAGATATGTATGATTACTACTAACCTATAACCATGTTCTGGTCTTGTGGTACTTCTGTGATCATGATGAGTATATGAGCATGTTCTTGCGCTTGAACATGCATGGTCATTACTTACCTGATGGTAGATTATTGAGGCTCATCTGGTCGAAACTGCTATTTAAGATGTGTGAACAGCTGTCATTGTTCACATCGTGTCCTGTGGAGCTGGCCACCTCATAGTCTTGGATGCTTGGATACAGTCCAAGTTTATTGATTAGCCAGGCTGGTGTCTTCTTTGTATTCAGTGTTTGTAATACTTGTTTCACTGACTGTTCACGCAGAGCCTATGATAACAACAGATGAATATGGTCTAATTACCAATGGACCTCTTACTGTCAAGAAAGCATCAAACGAATCCTTCAACTCGGATGGTATTTCGTTTTCATCGATTAACCCCACATCAGGGGCCATAAGTCCATTTACCAATGTAGTGATGACACGCAGGTGACGCTGAAGCATCTCTTTTGCCACCTAACATGCATGTTAACCCATGATAGAACTGATCAATATATTTATCGGTTGCCTTGACTGTGACAGCCTCTGAGATAACACTCTGTTGGCAAGTCGATATAAAAATATATAAGCATTCAGAATGAAAAGCCATACCTGTGTAGACATAGATGGAACCATGATATGTTCAAGCGCAAGAACTGGTAACTGTTTGTTTGTATATGTTTGTTCTTATTCCAAAACGGGAAGGTGATGGTAAAAGATCAAGAGTGGTTTTCTAAATGATCTCACGGTTCTATTAACTTATATAACCCGCTTATGTAATCAATTCACATGTTCATTGCTTGTGAAACATATTTATGTCTACTACATCAAGCTTTCGCTTCTTTGACTTCAAACCAACTACCGTCATATAAGCTCTTGCCTTCGTTGTAATCTATTTTGGTTTTCCATTGATGTCTGTCATCCAATTTCGATGCTGCATCCACAATCTCTTTTAGTTTCTTCAGTCTACTATAACCTCTGATTGCAACCATGGTCAGCTGTACATTTGGACTGTTTTGTGGATGGTCCTCTAGCAGTTTGTATGTTGCTGCCACAAGCTTTCTTGCTTTGAGAGATTCTGTCATGTCTATGGCAGACCAGTACAAGTCCCAAAGTGGCCGCATGATGCCTGGCATTGCAGTAAACTCTGGCCGTGGAAGGTTTGTGTTCATGATATACTTTCGCATTTGTTTATATGTATAGTGTTCAAGCTGACCTGTAAAGCATGTTTGTTTCAAACATTTTGAACTGTGTTTTATACATACTGCTCTTTCGCTTGTACTGAACACCATATCGGCCATCGTCTGATGAGTCCTCACTAGCATCTTCTATCCACAAACAAACGAGTTAAAAGGACATGATGATCATGTATGATGGCATGCTGACCTTGGATCTTGGAATCTTTGGATGACATGCTCCAATCAGAGATTGATATTACATCACTGTCAGTGTCCTTGGCCTTGGATATCACTACTATATAAATGGTTAACAATTTCCAAACATGGGTCAATAATGGAACATACCATGTGACTTGGATGTGCTGGCCTTTGACTTGTTTGGTGATATATTCATGGCTTGCATTTGTTCACCACCCAACTTGGACATGCTGGCTTTAGGCTTTTTTGGTGATAAGTTCACAGCTTGCATTTGTTCTAGTGACATAGCTGCAACGATATCCAACCACTCTGGTTTGGCAAATGTTTCATCATCTGAAGAGTTGTATACCAATGTTTTGACTGGTGCTAACTGGTCTTTGTGGATGGTATTGGCTGCCACCTTTCCAAAAATATCTGTAGATGCTGTCATGTTTTTTGATCTTTTGGCTCTGTTTGTATTATGATCAAGAACATCTGTTTTGTGCTTTCCATGCATGCTGGACATTGCTATTTCTATAACATGTGGATTGCATGAATATTGAGTAGCACGTTCTTGCGTAAGAAGATGTGTATGGTTCATACACGTACTTGATGAAACAACTTTGAGATTGAGGGCATCTGTTTCATGTTTTTCCTTTGTGAGAGTTGTCGCTGTTTCTATGATGTGTACCATAGAATAAATCATATGAATATTGATTAGCATGTTCTTATGCAAGAACATGAATGTGATCATACACCTACCTGGTGAATCAGCTTTCAAACTGAGTTGGTCAAAGCTACTACTCATGATTTCATCCTCTGGGTTATTTGCTTGGATGGTCCCTTTCCAGTAGGCATCACACTCTTTTATGCTTGCCACGTCATAGTCATGGATGCTAGGATAAAGTGCGACCTTGTTGGCTAGCCAGGCTGGCATCTTTGCCACGTCCAATGTTCGCATGACACGCTTGACTGACTGTTCGCGTATTGCCTACAAATGCTAGATAAAATCTCTGCTACTCTTTGAATGACTACACTTCTTACCATGAGAAAAACATCAAATGCCTGATTCAAGTCAGGTGTGATCTTGTCATTGTCAATCAACCCAAGATCACTGGTCATAATGCCAGCAACAAGGTCTGTGATCACGCGCACATGTCGATTAACCATGTCTTTTCCCATCTGTTCATAAACAGATGTATCAATCCATCGTGGCTCTTTGCTTTCGTTCTATTACCTACCTTAGTTTTTACAGGATCAATCAAAAGGCTCTATAGATTAACATGAGTATATGAAATGTAATGAACAAGAATGGTATGAACCTGGTTTGATTTGATAGGGCTTTGCATGACAAGTTCTTGCGCTGGAAGAAGAAAGGGTATTGTGTTGTTTGTAGTTGTTTGGCTCTAGCCTAAAACAGGAAGGTAATAGTTCAGAGTCAAGAGAGATTCTATGATGTGTTCTCACACTAAACTGAATATATGTGGTCCTCTATTGCTTATATAATCAAAGTTTCCCACGCTTATCAGGTAGTCTGACTTAGAGTGACAAACAACAAACAAATCATCATTGTTCATGAAGTACGGCAACTTCTTGTACACGATTATACCAACAACTTGTACACAACAACCAGACCATATTACGAGAGCATGAATGCAGCCCTGTCCACCATTTCATCACCGCTTTGTGCTTCCATGAGTGCAAGGCCCTTCTTGATGTATTTGCGCACATTTCGGACACCTTTGAGTGTGTCTAACAACTCGAGTGCTTGAACAGCTTTAAGAGTAACCTCTGTATTCTTGATAGCCTTGACAATGTCTGGTAGATGGGAGTTGTCTGGTTCAACCTGTTTGACAAAGTCGATTCCAGCTGCAAGCAGTGCTAGCATGGCTGGCATGTGTGTCAATGTGACTGCATCGTCATCCTCAATTCCACGTTGATAAGCAGACCAAGTAAACTCGGAGGTGGCTGATGGTCATGTAATGTTTGCTCAATGTTACGTACACGTGCCCAGATGTGCTCACCATCAGACATGTCAACATTTTCTCTGTCGAGTCTTGTTCGCTGAAGATCCCTTGGATTGTCGTCTTTATTGGTCAACACCACGTCACGAATGCTTCGCTTTACGCCTGTTTTGCTGGGACCAGCAATGCCCTCTATAGGAGTATTCTTGGTGATAGAGGCTGTGTTGAAACATGTGTGAGTGAAGCATGTTCTAGCGCAAGAACATGCATGGACAATATACCTGAACCATGATTGACTTGACTTGTTTCTGAGTTTGACATCTCCACATCTTGACCTGTAGCGACTGTTGATATTTCATGTGAACATGTTCTTGCGCTAGAAGATGTGTTTAAAATAAAATTCACCTGCAGCAGTAGATTCTGCTTCATCGTCCTCTTCATCAGTGTCAGTAACGATATCCTCTTCATCAGTGTCGGTAATGAATTCCTTTGACTTGAATTGAGATTCAGCTCTCCAAGCTATATATGGATGAGTTGATGTTATACTATTCTATGGTTATGAGCTTACTTTTTTGCTCTGCAGCAACTTCCTTGGCTCTTTTGACACGACTGGACTGAAATATGTGTACCTTTTGATGTTCGATGCGACGCTCCATTGCACGCTGCTTGACCATCTCAGTTCTCTCTACTTCCTCTTGCCAAAGCTTGGTAGCATCGTCCTCATAAGTTGACAATTTCTTGAGTTGGGAGATGACCGTTTCATTCTGTACACCTTTCCATGCGTTGGCTGACTCTGTACTCATCGGCTTGGTCAACTTCAATGGATAAAGTTGGTCGAGCTCCCAGTCTTTCAATGCATCCTCCGTTTTCCTGACAGTTGTAGGATTTTGTTTGCGGTGAACAGCGTCCTCTGAGGCCCTTTTCAGACTCTGTTAGATGATAAAGTCAAGTTGGATTTAAGTAGACATGACCATGTAATACTACTTGCCTGTAACAATTGCTCGAGATGTTCTAATACCTCGGGAACTGCTTCTTTATCATCGAAACCGAGACCCAACTCAGTTGACAATGTTAGCTTGACGATTTGCTGCATTTTCTTGTGGTTGTCGATGCGCAACTTGAGATACGATTGGAGTCGTGCATTCTGGCTTCCCCTTGATTCCTTCTTATTGATTCTAAGCAGACCTTCCATTGCATCCACAGCTGGTACTTCATCTTCTGCAGCTTCTGGCTTTTCGTCAATGCCATCGGGCCAAGTCCAATTCATATTGGGATCCTTTGTCTTGATCCAGGCATCGAGCTTAGATGCAAGGTAGTTTCGAACATTCCAAGCACAGCGTGTCTGCAACAGAGCCAGTCTAGCTCTGTCACTCACGTATAGTTCACGTAGTTGCCTGATGACGGTCCCAACTCTCTTTTCGTTGGCAGTATCAAGCCATGGAAATGCTGTTCTGGACAAAGCATATTTCAAGGGACGGAAAAACAGACGTTGATCATTGGTGAGATTTTCCGTGCTTGGCATTTGTGTCAGGGGCGATAGCTCTATTTGTTGGTTGCCAGTTGCTACCGTGATGCCTCCATGCTTGAGAACTGAGCTCCGAGAGTTGTTGACAAAGTCGCGAATCTTTTTGCTAAACTCGGGATCCCTGAATGCAGCTGCATTGACTTCAATTGTCTGCGATGTGAGCTTGATGTAATTTTCCATCGCTAGCAAAGTTGAGCGGCGATGGGTCCAAAAGTAGTTGTAGATCTGTGACATATTAATGACAACATCTTCTTGCGCAAGAACACGATAACACTTGCCTTGCTAGCATCGACATCAAATTTGACTCCTGCAAAGACACATAGAGTGCGCGAGTAGTCAAACCACATAGAAGGCTGAGATTTGACACCAAGGGCTGCCATAGGCTCGATCCACATTGTAATCTAGACAGAAAGTCGATTCAACATTAAACATATTGTCATGCTCATTGTGCTTACCTCTTGGATTGAACCCTTGATACTCTCGAGTTGTCGACCAAGAGTATACATGAAAATCTTGTTAGGAATGGGGTAATGCTGTAGCAGCCGGCCAGGATATACTCGTTCCATAAGCCCGTGTTGCAATGCCTTGAGTTTTGCAGGCATGCTGCATATAATGGTGTCGCAGTCGGGATTTCTTGTGATGCGTTTCTTGGTAACATCTCGTAGACACTCTGCCTGCAATATGATCCTCTCCCAGTAATTCTGGAGTTTTTCTCTGTACAACTTGCTCTCAGATCCCTCGCTGCTAGCAAAGAACTCGGTGATATAGACATCGCCAGTCTCCTGTCTGACTTGAAGCTTTTCCAGATATGCTTTTGTCCAGTCTTCAAAAAAGAACTTGTCTAGCACTTCCCGAGCCTTTTGAGATATAGGCTGTGCCAGAGCTTGAGCAAGCCGTGCATATTCCAGATAAAATGCTTTTGAAGCTTTGGTAAACGTGAGATCCTTTGATACGTCTTTGAAAGCAACAGGTGCTGCAAGGAAATTCAATATCCATGTCGATTGCCGCACCACTTGCTGCATGGCCTATTTTAAAGAGTACATTATTCATTTAGCAATGATATTCTTTTTTTAAATTACTACTTACACCAGCATAGATTGGATACCAGGATGCTATATGGCGCATGCTAAGGCCCACTTTGCTATCAACACGTGATTGGAAATGGCTGTATTTGAACAGCTCCAGCAGGTCGTGGAATAGCCCAGGGTCTCTGAGCAGTCGCGCTACTTGACTCTTTCCGAGTGTTTTCAAAGTGAGGTCTATGTAGCGTTGTCGTGCTTCTTGGTCCTCAGTTGCCAACAAGATGTTCATGATCGTATGAAGCGCATCGTTGTCGCTGTCCTGATGTGATGGTAGCAAATGATTTTCTGCTAACCGTTGCTCAATCAAAGCATGGTCTACATGCTTTGAGATCAGGTCTGTTCATTTAATAACAGTAATCAGTGTTGTATGTTCCAGCGCAAGAACATGCTGCTTACCAAGGTCAAGAAAAAGTGTTAGCCAAATTCCATCCTGTCTAACAGCCTTCGTTGCAAGTGTGACTGTCTCTCGCAAGCCATGAATCTTGTCACCAATAGTCTGATTATACGACAATTCCTCCTTGGCCTTTTTGAGTTGTAAATACGTATGATGCATGTCGGAATGGTCGCGCATGTAATGAAAACGATGGTTTCCATTGTACAACATACTGGTACTGTTGGCGGCAGTCTCGTTCCATTCAACACGGTTTGTGTAGAGTCCATTCTTCTTCGGCTCCAGTGACTTTGTTTGAATGTCCATCGGATGGACCCCCAAAATGATGGCATTTTCAACCATTCTATTCTGCAAACCTTTGATTGCGACGCCTTGCTTGAACTCGTGCATGAACTTGTCATCGATCTCACGCAAATTGATCTTTTGTCGCTCCATGGTAGGTCCACAGCCAAGATCGTCATCGTCCATCACTGTCATGAGAGCATAGCCGAGTGTTGCTCCTCGAATAATTTCATCGATCCTGTCCAATAGCACTTGGACTTCGCTCTTTTCCACCCGATCTATCGCTGGGATCTACCACAAGAGTATTGATAAGTCTCTTTCTATTTGCATTTTATTCAGAACATGCTTACATATTTCGTCAGAGGCTATTAGTGAATCAAATAAATGAGATATATGTTCATGCGCTAGAACATGCAAGTGTATACATACCTTTTTTGCACCCGAGCTTGCCTTTCCTTTGCCTTTCTTTTTCTGATAGTATACCATTTAATCATGATATATAACCAGTGTTTATTGCATGGCTTACCTGCTTGGTTGTGGTTGTGTCCTTTGGTGTTTCATCACCGCCATCATTCTCACTTGTTTGCATGTTCTAATAAATAAATATTATTGTTTAGAATGTTCTCATATGAGAACAGGTCCCATCACTTGCCTGGTCTACCACACTATCCTTTTCATGGACATTTAAATTAGTACTGTGAGATTTTTGAATATGTTTCTTGATGACCCACCTGCTTCTGCTTGCGCCTCTTCTGGATGACCACTGCTGTGGCCTTCTGTTTCCCCTTGCCTTTGGTGGTGACTTGCGTCTCATTATCAGTTGATGTTTCCTTTTCCTAATCATCACTGTAAGTAAAAAAAACCTATCACCATCTATTTGTAACTTACCACAATCGATTCGTGATCATCTGAAGCATAAGCCTTTTTTCATTCAATTTATTTAGTGTTCTGGCACTGAAACACGTATATATTATACATACCTCAGTGTCCTCTGAATGGCTGGCCTCCAATTCGCTCTTTATCATGGTTAGCATACTTTGACACTAGAATACACATGCCCTACCTGATCCACAAAGGTGACCTTTTTCTTGTTGTTGACCTTTGCCTCCTTGACCTTTGGATTGTCAATCTCAATCACGTCTCTGTCCTATATGAGTTCAACAAGCATGTTCTGGCGCTAGAACATGCACAAGCTAATCTTACATCCTCAGACACTTCTGTCCCAGGCTGTGTGCTGTTCTGAATTGAGACGTGTGAGCATAATGTCATTTTATTATTGTATACACCTGACCTGGTCAACTGCCATGTTCATAGAGAGATCCGTGCTTTGTTCACTCTATACAAAGTCAAAATGAGTATGTACGTTCATGTTCTAGTGCAAGAACATGCCAATGAATGCTTACCTGGCTAGCTGGCTGGTGAATACCATCAGTGGCATCAATAGCCATAGGTTGTAAGTTCTTGAATAATGACTGTATTGAGTTGACATGTTCTTGCGCAAGAACATGCTTGAATGCTCACCTGGGGTGTTTGCTGCTTTGTGACAAACTGTGTTAGTAGTGTTACTTTAACTATAAATATTGTCTAGTATTTACATCCATTGTGTTTGTTTGTTGTTGTTTGTATCTTTTACAAAAAGAGAAGATGATAGTTCGAGTTCAAGAAGTGTTTTACATAGCCACAAAGTGTTTCAGATATTATATAAGGGTTGCTTATGTAATATTCTCACGGTCTAAGTTTGGGTAAGATAGACAGTTTAAATAGACTTGTTCTTGCGCAAGAACATATGATAATGCTTTATTTATGTTTCATGATATACTGAACTGGTTATGAGAACTCCATGTCTAGGAATACTGTTTGCTGATTGGCCATTTTGGTTTGTTTTCAGTGATTCATGTTTGTTTACATGAAATAGTACAGCCGTGTTTATATATATACAAAGAAACATTATAGTATTGCTATTTCTGTGTACCACAATAAAAGGTCGATCATATTACTGTGTTTGTTCTTCTTTGGCACATTCATCAACCAATATGCAAACTCCATTAACGTGGGCCATCTTTCCTCAAAGTACTGTTCTGCTCGTTTCTTCAACTCTTGTTTGTGATAGATGCCAAATGCAAGTGGTGCAACGATGTCTGCATACTCGCAGCCAGTAGTACCATTCCCACCCTTCTTTGCTTTAGCAAATGTTGGATGGAGATCATCGCTGATCTGTGGCACATGGCAAATATAGCAGATCTTGATGTGATGCTTGCCATACTTGAGCTGCTTTCTCCAGTCCTTGTATTCACTCCAAGTGATTCCCAACTCGTTTTGCATGGTTGTGCAGCAGTATAGATCGTGCTGTTCCACAGCCTGCTTGGATTTATGAACAAGACAAATACGACATCCATGTTGAAGTGACCGAAGAGCTTTTTGTAATTGCTGTGCTTCATCAAGACTGTTCAACTCTCTGTTGGCCTTGAGTGCCTTGGCTTGATGGGCAGCATGCATGAATGTGGTTGGCATGGATGGAATGTGAGTTTCAGATTGTGCCACAAGCGTCTTTTTGGGCCGTGGCATTGCTGCTATCTGAATATCTTGTGGTTGATGATCTGGATTCTGTTCACATACACAGCAATGTTGATTGTGTGTGTTCTCTAGACAGCCAACACCAACACCATCCACATAAGATGTGATCCCGTATCGCAAGCATCGCTTGCTACCATATAGATATAGATGGTTGATGATTGCTTGCTCATTGTCCTGCTCAACAGCATTCTCCTTGATGCTCTCCTTCCATGACTTCGTCGGCACCAGGGTATAGCACAATGCGATGGCACCATCACGACCTGCCCTGCCTTGACCTTGAACATAGTCCAGCATTTCGAAAGGCTTGTCTACATGGAGTACCAGGCGCACGTGAGGATGGTCGTTGCCCGTACTAAAGGCAGAGGTGGCGATCATGATGTTGCTCTGTTCTCCAGACACCCATGAAGAGTATTGAGCGTGTCGCTGTGCATCATCCATGGTTTTCTTGTCTCCAATGTAATGATGCCATCCAGTTTTCTTGGCAATCTTTGTGCACAAGCTCACTGAAGGAACAAACACTAGTGCTCGATCACGTGCATGCCATGTCTGTGCTTGTTCATGCACAATCTCGATGGCACGTGAGATGAGATTCCCCTCGTTGGATGTCTTTTCCAATATATACTTGAGTTCTCCACGATTAGTGCCCTGTCTGTGGATGCTGACGTCGGTCACGAGCTGATATGTTTGTAGTAGCATAGGCATGAAGGAGGGTGGTAATGTGGCAGAAAGCAAGACCATCTGCACTGGCTCGGAGCGTATATCGTAGAAATCCTTCAATGACTTGCGATAGCTTGTGGCAGTCAACGGAATGTGAGCTTCATCCATTACGATGCGTGCCACAGTTTTGCGGCGTGCATGGTCTGCCAGAGCACTACGCCACTGTGTTGTTTGAGACTTGTCTGCTGAGACGATGATGAGATTGTCTTGCAAGTTGAGGTCCTTGGTAGTGTCATAGATCTGGTATGGCACGTGCATGTTTCCAAGTCTTCGTTCATAGTCCATGATGAGTGCATTCAATGGCACTACAAGAATTGTGGTCTTGTTGCGCTCTAGCAAACTGGGCACCACAGCCAACATGGACTTTCCTCCTCCTGTAGGAAGTATTGCAACCACATCTGTTTGTCCTCGCAATGTGGTGATCATGGCTTCCTTCTGCCCTTTTGACTTCCAGTATGCATCCTTTTCTTGTAGTAAATCTCGTATCTTGTTCAAGGCTTGTTGCTCTAGCATTGTGCTAGCCTCTGCTGGTATTCCTCCAGATGAATGTGATGGAGACATGTTCTCACATATAGTGTCTGCTAGCATCAATTCTAGTAAATATAGCATTCTCAAAGTCGATGTAATAAGGACATGCCTGAAACTGATGTGTGGGCAGGCATGTTCTTGCGTAAGAACTTGTTACTACTGCTTTCACCAGAACGTTCCACTATTATTGGATGAGTAATCGCATTATGAGTGTGGATTAATAAAGACTTGCCTGAAGCTATAATAGAGGCATGTATGGCTGCCTGAAGCTCACTCTCCTCTTCTTGCTCTCTCTCTGTATATGGAACATTGTGCTGATCATTATCAACATTCTGCTCGTCGCTTGTGGTGGAATGCATGCGCTTGTGTTTTCCCTTTTGCTCACGTGTTAAGCGTGTTACAGATGGTCTGGTCTGTTGATGCTCTAGCCTGTCAATGCTCTGCATGATCCTTGACAACATGGGTGTCAGCTGCTCCACCACTTTCTCTGCAATGCGATCTATCTCAAGAGAAATGGTAGGTCCGCTGGTCGTCGGTATTGATGTTGACCCAGGCTGATTATGTGTTGTATTTATGGTTGATGAAGATGTGTTCTTTAAGAGCTCTCTTGCCTGATCGTATGGAACAAAATGCCCTCCTGAAGGAACCTTGCAATGCTCTTGCCATGAGGTGCTTGCCTGTAGAAACAATGGAAGAACGTCCTCTGCAGCACCTGCCAAGCTGTGTGTGCTTAGGCCATAGATGCGGTTTTCTGTGGTGCGACTATGTCCAGCCTGTAATGCATCCACATTCTCAGTCTCGTCCATCTCAATAATGTGTTCCACAGAACACTTGAGCTTGCGTTTCCAGGCAGTCTGGATGTGACGCCAAGGATGGATGGTAAGCGCATACTTGATACGAGGTAGACTATATTTGGCCATTGCTGCAGAGAGATCCTCTGAGGTGAATTTGCGGTTGAAGTTGACAAAAAGAAGCTCTTTGTAGAGTTGGACAGTGTTCTTGTTGGGAAAACAAATCTTGGCTGCTAGCTGAGCAAATGGACGGGCAAGAGCTAGATCTTGAATGAGAATGTCGCTGGTAATGGCATCCAGACTATGTGGAATGACTTTGTCGTGTCCCATCATTGCTGAAGTCTTGGAGTACTGGCAGAGAAGTGTTACATGCTCGCCAAATACCATCAGATTGCGTGTTGACCGTGTTTGTGTGTTGCAATAGATGGTTGCTGTGAGCTCTGTACCTCTGGCTGGTGCATCGCTGAGCATCTCTGCACGTAGTAAAAGAAGCTTTTGTAGTGCTGCATAGTCTTGTAGCCAGCTGCATAGTGCTGCACGATTCCAGATTGGTTTCCCATCCTGCTGTTCCTGCAAAAGAAAACTAGAAAAGCCACCCTGACCCTCGACAACTGCCCGTACCAGGCGGGTACGATCTTGAAAGCATGTGTTCTTGCAATCGAAGAGGAAGGAATAACCAACATCTGTGTTGCTGGGATCATCCACCAAGTCCTGGTAGTCTACTCTGAGTGGAAGTCCACGCAAGACCTTGTTCTTCCAAATGGTGATAAGATCATCTTCCATGTCCTGGAACATATCACGTAGATCTGAAAAGGCAATAGAATTGCCCTTGTACTTGAGGGATGTCCAGGTCTCTGTGTCGGTCCACCAGATGCGTGGCAGACCCATGGTATCATAAGCAATTGCAGATGCCCTGTGTTGCAAGGAGCGCAGTCGGGCAAAGGTGGAGTATGTCTTTTCGGTGAACCAGGGCTGGAGCATGTCACAGGCAGCAACTTCTGTGATGTTACCATCAACATGTGCTGCCTGCGATCTGATCTCCTTGAGAAAGGTGAGACGCATGCAGTACTCTAGCTTGGCGATGATACTTGTCACGTCCTTGGGCTCCTTGAATGAGCCATCTTTATTCAAGGTCATCAACGCCAGTGCAGCTTCAGTGGGGTCGGTAATGCGTTGGGGGTAGTCTGATACCTTGCGCCAGCGGGTGGTCCATAGCTTCATCAGCACCACATGTATCTGCTGAATGATACATGATGGTTCCTGGTCCTCCTGAATAAGGTCTTCTAATATAGAGATGGCAATGTTTTCCTGCTCCATGCCTATCCATAGGTCCCGCAAGAGCATTGCCAGTAGACAGATAACAGGAATGATGTATTGCTTCATGGTGGCATCCATCATATGCTTGTGAAATGGTGTATTGGAGATACCACTGAATAAATATGTCAGTATAAGAGGTAGTGCATGTTCTGGCGCCAGATCATGCCAAAGAGTAGAGTGACATACTGTTTGGCTGGATCAGGTGAATTTAGACGCTGCAAAATAAGCTCATCTGTGGTGTCGATGAGATCTAGAGCTTCTTGAAAGTACTGCTCCACCAGCTGGTATAGATTCTTGCAGCATGCTTCCTCTGTCTGAGGCCGTGGTAGAGCTATTCGAGTACGCAGTTTATCTATGGGCATTGAGGTACTGGCAACATGCTCGTGCCAACGTGTGGTGCGCAACCAAGGACTGATGAGTCGATTATCGATGGGAATTTGAACTACTTCTAGTTCCTTGTCAAGCTCTTCCATCAACTTGGTTACCATAATAATCTTGGAATCCAGTACTGAATCCGTTTTGATGACTATTTCCCACAAAG
>JBBPQG010000348.1:0-22399 GCA_038092395.1 Boletus variipes var. fagicola | reverse complement strand
CACAGTTTACTCTTCCCAGATGTACACAAGAGTAAGCCCGCTATCTGTCTGTATCCCCACGGATTTCTTACACGTGGGTGACAGGCATCCGCTACTGACTGGGGTTCGTTATCACATAACTATATTGTCCGATCGTTGATGTATAACAATCTACACGCAGATGACTTCAAGACTCCTGGCTGGACCGCCAAGGGTAGGTCTGTTGTGCCAGGTTTTGGAAAATAATTGACTCTGAGCCCCCAGATCTACTCCCACTGATGAAGCGGGTATGGATACTGCACCGATCACGAGCGGGAGTTATACTCTAACCCATAACACTTTTCAGCTTGAGAACTACCAGAAGCCAGTGAACAATGATACTCACGGATACGACGGCCCGATCGCCATTAGTAATGGTGGTCATGTCACGCAGCTTGCCCAAGATTTCCTGCGTGCTGCGCATGCTATCGGCATCCCGTTCAGTGGTAAGCAATGTCCCGTCAGTCAATTGTGTTCCCTGTCTCATAATACATTGCTAGATGATATTCAAGGTGATACCGAATGCCCTGCACTGAAGGTCAGATACTAATGTAAACAGACCTCGATACTGGCCATGGTGCTGAGATCTGGGCCAAGTACATCAACCGACACACTGGTCGGCGCAGTGATGCCGCGACAGGTGAGGAGTCCTGATGCGTCCTCTGTGTGACTATCACGCTAGAGCTCTGCGATAGCATATGTACACAGTGTCATGGACGTCCAGTCCAATCTTTACCTGCGAACCAACGCTCGCGTCTCGCGTGTTATTTTTGAGGGTATCAAGGCCGTCGGAGTCGCCTATGTTCCTTCAAGGAACCGCGCCAATAATGCTGAAGTACAGGAAATGATTGTGAGTATTATTTTTTTAGTACACATATCCGACACCTCTAGAACCGTCAATAGGTCCGAGCCCGCAAGTATGTCGTTCTTAGCTCCGGGACTCTTGGAACGCCTCAGGTAAACGCAGATCAATGGGACAAGTATCTTACAAGCTTATGCGACCATGCTGGTAGATCCTTGAACGCTCCGGTGTGGGCTCGGCAAGCTTGTTGAAGCAACTTGACATCAACGTTATCAGCGACCTTCCTGGAGTTGGGTGAGTGACATGCGACATAATCACTCGAGACTTAGTTCCGATGTCACCTGTGACGAACAGCGAGGAGTACCAGGACCACTACACGACGTTGTCGAGTGAGGATAATCTTGTCTCCTGTTGTGCTGATCGTGCATGCTGATGATCCCAACAGTCTACCGTGTCTCCAATGAGAGCACCACCGTCGATGACTTCTTACGCGGGGACGAACAAGCACAAAAGGAGGTGGGGCGAACACCCAACACCTCTACTACGTAAACTAACTCGGCCTCTAGCTCTTCGCCGAATGGGAAATCAGTCCTGAGAAGGCACGCTTGTCCTCCAACGCTATTGATGCTGGTTTCAAGGTCGGTCCACTGTGCCTCATCTTGGACATGAATTAATTCTGGAATCAGATTCGTCCTACTGAGGAAGAACTCAAAGAGATGGGCCCCGAGTTCAACGCTCTCTGGGACAGATACTTCAAGGACAAGCCTGACAAACCTCTCATGTGAGTCTGTTGCTCTTTGAAATTCTAGCCTGTCTGTTTTAATCAACCGCATACAGGTTCGGATCTATTGTGTCTGGAGGTCTGCTTCATCTTTTCCCTAATCCCGCCTCGACCCGTCTCACTCTAATACGACAGCTTATGCCGACCACTCACTGCTGCCCCCCGGGAAGTACATGACCATGTAGGTCTGGATAAAGTTTCTAGGATCACAACGACTGACTAGTGTTATGCAGGTTCCAATACTTGGTATGACCTATGCACTTTGGTATATATTCTGAAAGCCCATTTACCTCTCAAGGAATACCCTGCCAGTCGTGGAAAGGTAAGTGAATGCCATTTGCGTGGTCGGCGAGATTGCCCAACAATTGGTTAACAGATTCACGTCACATCTCCCAACCCATACGTCGAGCCTTACTTCGACAGTGGTTTCATGAACAACAAAGCTGATTTTGGTCCTATCCGCTGGAGTTACAAGAAGACTCGCGAGGTTGCTCGTCGCATGGATGGTGGGCATTATAGACTTCCTTTGGGATTTTCTTTCTGATGGAGAATTAATAGCCTTCCGTGGGGAGCTCACTTCACACCACCCTCACTTCCATCCCGCTTCCCCTGCTGCAGCCAAGGACATTGACATCAGGACCGCGAAGCAATTGCTCCCTAACAGTTTCACTGTCGGTATTCACATGGGCACATGGCATAAACCCGGCGAATCGTATGACCCTCACAAAGTTCACAATGATATCAAATACTCTAAAGAGGACGATGAGGCCATCGATAACTGGATTTCCGGTGCGTCCATCCTTGTTGATATGCCTTGACGTGAATGCTGACTTCGGTACACTACAAGACCACGTCGAGACGACTTGGCACAGTCTGGGTACTTGCGGTAAGGCTGATCTTGTTCATAATCAACAGTGTAACACAATTTCCTCTCCCAGCTATGAAGCCTCGCGAGCAAGGTGGTGTTGTTGACGAGCGGCTCAATGTCTATGGTAAAATATGCCATAATGGGTATCATTGCAAATCCTGATAATTTTATTTGACCCACTCCAGGTACCCAGAACTTGAAGTGCATCGACTTGAGTATCTGTCCTGTGCGTCTGTCGTCTTCGACCTGCACTACAATACTCACCATTGTGCAGGACAACCTCGGCACGAACACCTATTCGTCTGCCCTGTTGGTTGGTGAGAAGGGTGCTGACCTCCTTTGCGAAGAACTCGGTTAGCATCCGCATGCTGGAGAGACACCTCATTTTCTCATGTTCCCCATAGGCATCAAAGTCAGGACGCCGCACGCGCCCGTTCCACATGCGCCCGTCCCGAAGGGTTTTCCTGCTACGCAGCAAGTCCGTTGAATGTATCTTCTGTAATGCCAGTGTAGGCGTGAATGGGATGAATAAACTCAGCCAGTACTGATTTGAAGCAATGCCATGTGACTGGCGGAAAAATAACCACCGTCCCGAGTGTCCAACGCAGAACTGCGATATCTCAGGAACCACGTAAGCAAACGACCTGATTCCCTCATTGCCGGGCCGTTTATTGTTCCAACGAACGCGGCATGGTAGTGTTGGGACTCATGGAGGTTCAATTGGAAAGGTCAAGGACTGGAACCTGTCTGCAAAATACCTCACAGGTAAAGCTGCTCGAACGGCACTTGATGAGTATCTTAGAACGCATCCTGCCCTCCATGACGAAATAAAAAATCGAACAGGGGTGGTCTACGGTGTTGAGGAGGTTCTGCCCAAGGATCAAGTCACTGCTGCCAGTGAAGTCGATGTCATTTCACATTGTGTTGATTGCTCAGAAAAGAGGCCGGATGACCCATTGGTGGCTGCGGGGGACGACGAGGACGTTTGGCGACCTACATGTTTGTCATTACATTTTGTTCATACTTGCTACAAAGTCCTGCCCTGTGCAATACACCAGCGACCGACCCCGCGTTACGCGTCGCCATCGTTAGCAACCTGCGTTACACCTAAAAATTTGGCAAGGGACTCCCCCGCCGTTTCCTTGTCCGTCATTCAGGCTCTCCTAATGACTCTGACCGTCCCAATCCTACCGGTAAGCCATCGTATCATCCCTCTCACAAGACACATGGGCTTGACCCGGTGGCCGTTATTTCGATCCACATTTGTCTTGTACTCGCTTATATCATAACACAGGTGTCGGCCAGGTTACTACCACAGTTACCTTCGATGTCAAAGTCCTATTTGTTCATCATCATCAATTTTGGACGATAAACAACGACACATTAGCTCCTTCCTTTGGCGATTTGTCCAACGCCTGAGTCATCTGAGCAGGTTGGATAAGGATCATCACCGTCGACAAAACATGCGATCAATCCAGGCTGCGCCATCTTTGATTGGTGATGCTCGTCAAGAGAGCGCGAACGATGAATAGACTGGTAAATGTATACGAGGCACTTGTGGTAGACTTGGATGGCAAAGACTATAGCACCAACGAGAACCATCTGAAGTCGGCGTCCCATGAAGCAAGCAAGCTGCAATGAAGAACAAGACAGAGACAGCCCTCTGACGATGTGTTAACGTACCGCGAGGACGATTCGGTGACTCCGCCTGGCCACGTAACGATCGACCGCCCAGTGAAGGTCTCTCTTTTCGATTCTCACTGAAATCTCTTCTCCGTCATTGTGAAAAACACTACAGGCTAACCCCACACTCTTACCCGCATCGCAACAAACCTAAATCCATTTTGGCGGCCATTTTGACAAGGCAGATGACGATCACCTAGTATGCCATGTTAGTAGGTGGTCGCACCAAAAAGCCATTGCCATAGACGCACTTTTTCGTCCTCTCGAACTCCGATGAGTTTGGCTACGACGGACGAGTGGAAGAATGTTCCACGCCAACTCCATGAGATAGGCTTCAAAATCAATGATCAACTGAAAATGTCTTTCGAATATGCGAGCCAAATTTTGAACAGGATAAAGCAGATTCAGAAGCCTGCCTTGGTGCATGGTCAGATTTCGCAATGCCTCGAGACGGTTGATTTGGAGGTGGACATGGTCCTGGATAGTGGTAGACGCGTCCGGTTCTGAACGTCAGTTCGAACCGAACCCTTTGTTCGGTTCACGATCACCTCCCCCATACTTAGATCAGTAATTCATCGCAGGGGAACAAGACATCTCAGGGGAATATCGGACTCGCAAACACGAGTAGGCTGTGTGAGCTGATCGATCTCATGATCGATAAGGCAGGAGGGGCGAACATATATATGCAGTCGAAGACTCGTTCCCCTTTGCCCTGCATTCCAAACCAAAGCTACCTCTCTATACCTTGCGTTGTGGATGAGGATGCAGTCAAGAGCACGAGGTACCGTACATACAAGCCGTTGGCGAATACCTGTAATGACCCCACGTCGACTTTCAGGTGGATCAAGAATGATTGAAATCGATACTCAAGATAGCATAAACTCGGTCTTGTTTTCCGAGGATTGCAGGCAGGTATTGTGCGGTGGTGAGGAGGGGATGCTTCGGCGATGGCGAGTTGAAGACGGGCAAGAGGTTGGCAAACCAATCAGGACTAAAGGAGCACCGATCCACGCTTCTGTGCTGTCGCCGGATCACAAATGGCTCGTGTGTGGGCTGCGTTTTCCAGATGGCGTCCGAGTCGAGGAAAGCGCGAGAGTAATAGTGTGGAATGCGCAGACCAAGAAAAGGGTCGGCTCCATCCATGGTCACACCTCCACGGTATTCTCGGTGGACATTTCCCCTGACTCCACGGAACTCGCAACAGGGTCGGTTGACCAGCGCGTCTTCATCTGGAGCGTGGTCACAGGAAAAAGACTGCTGGGGCCACTGCAGCATGATTGGGGTATTGTGGCAGTCCGGTTCTCTCCAAACGGCGACCGGCTTGCCACCGCTACCACCAAGTCAATTCGCATCTACGACAGCGACAATGGCCAGCAACTGTTGGAGATTCCCTGCCGGTTCTTCGGCTGCTCATCGTCACCGCTTGCTTGGTCGGCTGACGGTAGCCAGCTCTTTGCTGCCTCGTACAGCGAAGTCAAGTCCTTCGACGCGTCGTCAGGCGTCGTGCTCATCCATTGGTCTGTTCCTGGTGATGGATGGTCCGCTTCCATTGTTCTGTCACGCGATCAAAAGTTCGCCGTCGTCGTCGCATATCAGTCACTATCTTTTTGGGACACCACTACCAATTCGCAAATCGGTACCACCATCAAGCACACAAGCGCCATTTGGTCTGTTATACTCTCCCCCGACGATGACTCCATTGTGACAGGAGAACACAACGGAAAAGTCACCATCCGGAGTCTTCGCGACATCCTTCCGAGCTGGTACCTGTCAGTAGATGTAAAGGTAAGCCATCGTTAATAAGTGACGCTCTGACAATTCACCCTTTCTCAGTTGCCCCTTATGATCATCAGCAATGCTACATTCGAGTCGTGGATGCAGGGCGACTGGACTCGCGTCGAAGAACTCTTGAATGAAGATATCACACATTGCTTGATTCCCCTTCGCAAAGCACGTTCACTCGCTTGTCGCGCTCTCGTGCGGACTCGCTCGAAGAACTGGGACATGGCCATCAACGATGCACAAAATGTAACTTTCATTATGTCATCCAGTGTTATGCTTACTTACTATCCCGCGTTAGTCCACCAAGATTCAACCAAGTATCCTTGGTGATATCGCACACGCAGTTGCCCTTGTCGGCAAAGGGGAACACGAGTCTGCGATGGATGCATTTGACTGCGTGTTCATGGCGGGCTTGCGAGATGGAAATGGTTTCCTCTTACTGATCAAGGTGTGTGCTCGTCGTCTTCGTCGCTACTGGTTCCGATCTCGCGTTTCGCACAGGCAATCATCTTGTTTGAATGCGGAAAGCATGACAATGCTATTTCGAGGGTAGATCGCTTGATCAATATGGTGGACAATGATCCGTCACCATATATCACTGTCTGTGTACGTACTTGTTCGACGTGGAAATCCAAGCAAGGTTAATCAACGCGTTGTACAGGCTCAGATGCGTCTCCTACTTGGCACCATATTGATGACAAGAGGAGACAATGCACGCGCGGTAGAATTGTTCACGGATGCGAAAAAAGCCATCCCTGTTGGGCAAGATCCTCACTTGGAAGTCATCACCCTTGTAAGCGGTTGTTTTCGAGTTTTTCTTCAAACCATACTAAGCCTACCTGGAAGATTTTTGGGTGGAAATTCGATGGACTTGCCAGGGAAATTTGGTCACGGTTACCCAAAGCTATACATATGATGGTTGAAACCCTTGGCGAAGAGTCGTTATCGAGCGAGATGACCACAAACTTGGACCCGGGTATGCTTTCTCACGACTGGCCCAGAATAACATATGCATATGCTAAGTTTCTGACGGCAGTGATTATTCGAAAGTGTGTCGAAATGCTCGAGAGCAATGGTGACAAAGCAGCGGGGTCCAAGGATGCTAACCGAGCGATCGCACAATATTCCGCTGCATTGTCTCTAAATCCAATCAAGTCGGTGCAGCTCCTGGTCAAGCAAAGCACTGCCCGAGGAACGTTGGGGTTGTGGAAGGATGCGCTAAAGGACGCCGACGAGGTATGGTGTATTTCTCCTTGGTGGAGTATGATTCTGAATCCAGCCAATGCAGGCCATCAAGGTGGATCCCTCGAATCCATGGGGATATGAAAGAAGGCATGCAGCCTTGTACAGTTTACGATCCTACGATAAAGCAATGGATGCGTTCACCCGCATGCTTTCCCTCATCGAGGGCTTTGACGATCATGGTCGGTATCACTCTATCAGCGTGCACATCGAAAATAATATCTTGACTTATGCTGTACAGAGTTAGCCAGAAAATGTGTTGCATCACCCCAGCTGGAGACAATCATCAGCAATGTTGTCCATGGGATCGCCGGGATATCACCATTGGTTCTAATTGACGTCATGAGTGGTCGTCTGTGCGACATACCGGAACGCCTGCAGATTTTCAAGTCTGAACCGCAATGCAAGGAGTTGGTTTTCACCATGACGGAGGAGTTGGACAACGAACGCATCCAGCAAACGGTGGAAGAATATTTCCGATACGTGACGCTTTCACATGTATGGCAAGGGAAGGAACCTTCCATTCAAGACGTCAAGCGGGCAGGCTCAGTTTGGAAATTGGGTTCGTCGCCCTTAAATGGGAAGTTGCGCAACTTCTGTGAGGTGGTTCGCTCGGATGGATACCGGTGGGCTTGGAGTGATACCTGTTGCATTGATAAGACAATCAGCACGGTGTTGAACCAATCCCTCAAGATGATGTACAAGTGGTACGAATCGTCCGCAGCCACGTTTGTTCTACTGGAGGACGTGGAGTCTCTATCTGCCTGTGGCGGTCTGAAAGGCAGCAAGTGGCTGACGCGGGCCTGGACCTCGCAAGAGCTTCTTGCCCCGAAGGTGATCCGTTTCTATGCATGTGACTGGAAGCCATACCTCGGCGTCACCCGGTCCAACCACAAGGAGTCGCCAGAAATTATGCAGGAACTTGTGGACGCCATCCAGATTGCTCGCGAAAGTATCGTCACTTTCAACCCCGACGATCTCAGCGTTCGAGAGAAGCTACGACTAGCTTCGACGCGCAATGCAACGGTGCAAGAAGACGTCGCATATTCACTGATCGGTATTTTCAAGAGCGATATCCGACCGGAGTACGGAGAAAGAGACGCTGCACTGGGTCACCTGCTGGAAGAGGTCGTTGCTCGTTCGGGTGAAGTGACAGTGCTGTCCTGGAATGGCAAATTGTCGTCATACAACAGCTGCCTCCCCAACACTCTTGCCGTGTATAGTCAACCCCCTGGTTCCTCTCCTACCATCAACGACACTGAAATGGACCAACACATGTCTGCATTAAAAAATTCACTATCCCACACAGATGCTACTCTTATCCACGACATCCACGACCGAGTCACCCGTTTACCCCCAGCCCGCTTTGCAAACCGACGACTACACCTTCCTTGCATCATAGCCCCAGTCAGGAAGCTCGGTGTACAAGGTCTTATGAATGTAGAAACCCATTACCGTGCCAGGGTATCAGGAATTGGAGATGTGGACTTCCGGACGTCGGACAGGCTCCCGTTGACGGAACCACGCAAATTCGTATTCGTACATCCGTGGATCCGCGATCTATGCGATCCACATGACGGTTTCATCTGGGGAAGTACAGCAGATGAAGAAGATGACGACGACGACGAGTCTGATCCTGAGTCCGAACCGGACTCTACGCCCACATCCCCGTTGCATGCTCGACCTGCCACTACGATGGACGAGTATACCCGAGCCCTGCGGTTGATCATTCGTTTGCAACAGCCATTCCATGCGCTGTTGCTTCAGCAGCAACCCAATGGAGAGTTCAAGCGGGTTGCGGCTGAGTACGAGATCGTCGTTCCCGGAATCAAACGTCCGGACAGCTTTGCCAAGGATGTTCATACAGGCGTCGTGGAGATATTGTGATGTGGGTATAGATTCTATCGCGTCGTGTTCGCTTTGCTGTCTTGTTGTCGTCCAAGCTGCTCACTATCAATCTAAGTACTCACGTCTTTTTCGTATTGTAGCTTCATCCTGACACTATGCACCGCTTCGCTATCTAGTATACCTCCAGACCCCTCCATCGTGCTATCCACAAGCTACTGTTTCTGTTACGATGTACATAAACGAGATTGTACGATACTTGTTTCAAAGCTGATGCATGATGCATTATGACGATCAATATCGACCGAGACTCTGGAGCAAGAATGGACGACTTGCTACCAGACTACTGTTTATCCGAATAAAATTTTGGTGCTACATATTGGCAACACCACCCACCGTGACCGTGTATGCCATTGGATAGCAGCCCGGGATCCGTATTGAAGTTCCCTAGGTACTTAGCTCCAGTTGTTTTGATCTGACAGAAAGTCGTTTCGACATTCTTGTACTATGTCTAGATCTTGAATCTTGATGCTGGTAGTAAACAAGGCGGTTAGAGGCGGAGCTCACACGACCTCTCCAAGCTTGCTTCTTACTTCCATGTATCGTCAAGCCTCATGGGTGTCCTCATCACCGCCCTCATCAGCGAACGTGACACCGTCGTCGTCGCCCATCTACGGGCCCGTCGACTCGTCACCCCCGTCTAGCCCAAATCTCGTCCCATACTCGCTTGATTCACCTCACGCTAGTATTAGCACGCCATTCTCGCACCCATTCGCGGCCTCTACAAAAGCCATCAAGCGACCCCCTAATTATGAAAAAAAGGCCGACTCTCCGCCTTGCACACCTCCCGGGACGTTCACGCATTCCGTCCCTTTGGACCGCGTAGCCGCCTTCTCGCGCTCTCTGCAGGAAGACGACTACGCGAGCAACGGCTCTCCCAACGCGAGTCCTCCATCGCACCGCACGTTGAGGTACATTGATCGGGAAGAACGCATCTGGGATGACGCGCTTCGCAAGCCATTCGACACGGGTATCGGCCAAATTGATCTCAGGTAGCCCCGGTTTCCTCTCGTGTCCAGTTCGTTCATCATTTCTGAGCAGCAGTCAACAACTCAAGTCTATACCCCCTTCCATCGCTGATCTGGCCGGGTTTTTCAATACGCCCGAGTCGTCTGAACAGAGTCTTTTCTTGGGGCGGACGCTGGCGCGTATCACCACTGAACCCGCCTTCGACTCCGCACGCACGCGTTCTTTCGAACGAACACAATCAATCAAGGATTCTGGAAAAGAACGACACGTCCTCAAGCTCTATCTCATGGGTAACATGATCACCTCGCTTCCTCCTGAACTCTTTTCAGTGAAAAACCTCACCGTCCTCAGTCTTCGTATGTCGACGTTTCTCTTCATAACGCTTGATCCTCTTCATCTAATAGACAACCTCTTGAAGGGGGTAACAGGCTCACCTTCATACCCCCCGATATCTGTCGCCTGACGAACCTCCACGAACTGAACATCTCCAACAACCGGCTGACGTTTTTGCCCTGGCAAATGTGCGACATGACGATTGACAAACTCTTGGTCAACCCAAACCCGTTCCTCGAAGAACCCGCCCACGAGACGCATTGCACACTTGGATCGCGTCGTTCCATCTCGCGCCTGCGTTCGTTGCGCGTAGCAGCGCTCTCACGCCCTACCAAACCCATCCTGTCCCCCGTCAGGTTAACTCTCCCGCGCGTGCCCCCGCTCACAGAGTTCTGCCTCCGCTTGCTCCTCGCCCCATCGGAAACGACCCTGTCCTATACGGTCATCGTCGACTATTACGGTCTCCCGCTCTCAGACCAATGGTCCATCCCGCCCAACATTCGCCACGTTCTCACCAACGCCATCCCCGGTATCGTCCGGCCTCGCAAACGGTTTTCGATCGACACCCTGACGCGCGAGGATGCGTGCGCCGGGTCTGGATCGGGGACAGCGACGTGCCCGAACCCGGGACACAAGGGCCGGGTGTTTGTCAAGCATGCGTCGGAGAGGTTTTCGTGGGAGCGTCGGATCGCGGGGGTGGACGTGGGCGGGGCGGTGCCGGTGAGGTGGCGCGGGTGTCTCGGGACGTGTTTGGATTTCTTGGATGAGGCGCAGGACGAGGGCGAAGGCGAGGATGTACGCGGTTGCGTGGACGGCATGGTCGTGGATTCCAACCAAGCCGAGGAAGACGATGTGGACGTGACGGCGGTCGTTCAGGCGGTAGATCTTGAGAAGGTCAGTCTTGACTTGGAGGAATTCGACGATTAGTGGGAAGGTGGGGAGATACCGACTTCTCCCTTTTTTTCATTCTTTTCCTGGTTTGCTTGGAAACGGCATGATCAAGTCACTTGTACACACTGATCGGACGTTGCATTGTACCACGAGGATAACGGATCGACATCATCCTTTTTTTTACCCATGTGTATGTTAGTACCATCACTGTACAATCGTGAATACTGAAATATTATACTCGTCGTCGTCCCCAAAGGAGTGCTAGATAGTAGTGAATATGCTACATCATGCAATCGTGTCGTATACTGAAAGAAAAAAAAATCTAGTCATAAAAGCCCTATGCATGTACGATAAAATTAGATATTAGATGAATGCAAGTCCAGTCCATGGCAACAAGGTGACAACACTCTATCGAGTGCATGAATGGGAATCGCAATGAAAAGGTGGGGGGGTCGTCATCATCAACACGTTAGCGTGTCACCACATCATACAACTCAAGCTTGAGAGCAACACGGATCACAGCATCCACAACGTCGTCGTCACGAGCAGGCCCACGACGACCTGAACCACGCCGCGTGCGAGACCGGGGCTAACGCGGGGCGCGGCACCGCTCGTGTTGGTGACCGCCGCGGCAACGCTGCCGATCGTGGGAGAGGGTACAGCACCATTGACGCCATTCTCGGCGAGGGCGACGTCGGAGAGAGCTGCAAAGCCGACAGAGGCTGGGCTGTATCGGAATACGGAGTAGACGTTTTTCTGTTTGGTGTGGGTGAGCAACGCGTAAAACACAACGAGCGAGGAACAGGGACGGCAAAAAACTTACCAGGAACGCATCCCCAATGATCCACGAGGGCGTCGAACTGCCAGTCGTCGAACCGATATCGAAAAAGGCACCGATACATTCGGTCGTGCTGATCTGGGTATACATGAAATCGGCCGGACTCATCGTCCAACTTTGTCCACCAAACGAAAACGTGACCGTCACCGACGTGGAACAGGCTGTGAGGTGAGGTGAGTACATGCGGAGTGACACGTGCACGCTGCGGGGGAGAGAAAGGGGTACGTACGGTATTGGTAATAGCCAGTCCATTGGCCCGTTGCGGGGGACGAGTTGGGTACTTGAGCGTAGATGGCTGCGATGGCGTCCGTGGGCCCGGCAATGTTGGTCGTACCGGTGTCGATGGCAGCGGACGCCCCAATGCCGGCCGTTATGGCAGTACCTTGGACCGTCAACGCTGTTGGTTGTCTCGTCAGTCATCGCCGTCCTTTGTATTCAGACAAAAGACCAAGGGACTCACATTGAAGAGTGAGGAGCCAGTACGAAGGTGTACTAGGGATATCAACGTAGTCGATCGAACCCGTGTACAAGCTACTGTTCGTGTATCCTGGACGCTCCTCGTCAGACAACGCTCATGCGGAAAACTATCACAAGAAAAAGACGCACCTAGCGTGATTTCGCCTCCGGGTTCCAACGCATTTGGATTCGAGGCATTCGAATATCTACGCCAGTGTTAGCCAACCGACTCGACGCGTCCCTCGAGTAGTCTTCGTACCTCCGAAGTTGGACTGCAAACAGTGCTGAATCCATCGCTCCGCTACTTGCAAGCGTTTGCCAGAACGGCGTCTGCCCCGAACTCGCAATCGTCCCCCAAGCCAAGCCCAACAGCCCAGATACGGGTGCCGTGAGGAGGTTCGCCGTCACCTCATCCACCACGGCTGCGTACGCGCAATCCAATCAGACCCGTCACAACGAGAGCGCAACCGCATGGCAACGTACCGAAACCTTGGTTCGAGACTGATAAACCGGCCATCTCGACAACGTCTTGACCAAGGGAACCAGCAGCTGCACCTGACCCATATTGGATGGTGAACGACGACGTGAGGTTATTGAACGTCGACGACGAAGACGGGTCGAACATGCTAAGGCCATTGCAGGCGGAACCACATGAACTACCGACGACCCAGAGGTCCCTGCACGCAAACATGTACGTCTTGAGAACGACCATGGGCAAAGCCAGTTCAGCACTCACGATGACCCCGTGTCTAGGATAACGTTGAAGGAAGTGAGAGGCGTCCCTATAGCTAGCGAGCCATAGTACCTATTCCGCTCAAGTCAGCAAAGACCACGTTCCAAAGCCAACAACTCGAAAACCACGCACCCAGAATCATACTGTTGATCGACGATCCTAAACACGGCGAAAAGCGTCAGCATAAACCATCCGACTCCAAACCGTAGCACCCAAGCTCCACGACAAGAAAGTAAAAAAGCAACGTACAAGTTGTAACCGCTACTCCGTTTCCGACGCAGTGGTTGCATCGCGTATTTGTTCATGACAGCGTCACGTTGGCCCTTGGCAATACGACCGAGTTCGGTGAGGTTGCGGCCGCTGGTGAGGGATCTCATGCGCAGGGGTATCGTCAGACCGCCTGGCGTTGACGAGGTCGCTGGTGCGCCGCATGCTTCGAGCGAGAACCAGAGGAGGAGCACTGACGCAGCGGAGACGAGGTTGGGTATCATTGTCGACGAGTGGACGATGGGCTGCGCGATATCTCGTTCGCGTCGAGCTTATTGAATGTCGTGTGAGGGTCCTCCGAGTCCAAGAGGTAAATGAGAGAAAAAGGTCAGGAACAGAGGTAAACGAGTGGCGTAGCGGTTTGCTTCCTAGAAATACTTGACGTTAGTGCCAAGCGTGCCTGGAAGCACGGATCCCGGGACACAGGCAGGCGGCTGCGGAGGTCAGTGCGCAGCAAGTGTTTCGAATGCGCGAATGCGCAGTGCACAGCTCCAGCTTGGCACTTGACATATGGGGGTCCGGGTGACCACGAGATCAATTATAATAAGCGTTTGGGTGTTGGAGAAGTGTAAGAATAGTCACCGAGATCACCATTGAGCCAAAATAAAAACAACACTCTGCCTGTCGTGGGTACGGCAGCAGCAGAAGGACCTGCGATGCGCAGTCTGAGGCTCTGCACCGGTACTAATCGTTGGTGAGTAATAGATGAAATACTGCACGTTCACTACATAGTATTCCGCAACAATTCGGATACAGTGAGGCTCGAGGGCCCGAATGATACATATCAGCTCGTATGAGTACATCGTCGTGGGCAGTCAGCATTATAGCTATAAATCATAATAAATTTCATGCTCCTGTCATCCTATATGCCTGTCAGAACACCACGAAAGAGAGCATTACAAAAATAGATAGCATTGTGACACCGGAGGTGCATGTTGTCATCGAGGCAGCGTTGGCAGTGGCAGAAGCACCACTGGCTCCGAGCGTCGCACTGGGGATCAGTGCATCAATACCATTCATCGCGAGCGCCGTTTGTGACAGGGCCGCAAACCCTACAGAGGGTGGGTTGTATCGAAACACGGAATACACGTTTTTCTGATGATAACACGTCAGGTATGGAGACGCAGCAGGAATATCAAAGTACTGACTAAAAACGTATCACCAATGATCCACTGCGGTACCTTGGGTGACGTAGGGATAGAATGAAATGCGCCGTAGCAATAATCGGAAGAAGGCCCGACTGGTCGGAATTGAAAGTCTGCGGGGCTGATTGCCCAGCTAGGTCCACCAAACGATATCTCGACAGTGACCTCGTGGGTGCATGCTATAACGATCATCAGTCTTGATTTATTGTAGGAAGGAATATAGGGTTACGGTAGCTATAAAACCCTTCCCATTGTCCAGTCCCAGGAGTAGAACCAGGAATCTGAGCGTAGATGGCTGCTATACCAGAGGCGGGGCCAGCCACAAGTGTCGTACCAGTGTCAATCGCAGTGTAGGATGCAGAACCACTAGGTAGGGATATAGATTTCCCTTGCACGGTCATAGCTACCAGACAAGGTGCATGAGATGACCCGTGAGGCATTGCTTGCAGTCGGGCTTACACGTAATTTCCTGCACCCAGTATGAAGCTTGTCCGTTTGGGATATTTCGGTAGTCAATGTTGCCCGTGTACAAGCTTTCATTGACGTAACCTTGTTACGGAAAGGTGAGTGAAGCGTCTCTTAATGCAAATGACCCTACCCATAGTAAACGATCCTCCGGGCTCCAAATCGCCAGCATTCGAAGCATTGGCGTAACTTGGGTTAGATGCATCAAGGTCGGTCCGCCAAGTATAGTGCGGCAACGTACCGTGTCAGTTGAAAAGCCATCAATGGTGAGTCCCAGGAACCCCGACTAGCAAGTGCCTGCCAAAATGGCATTGCACCCGAAAACGACAATGATTGCCACCCAAGACCAATCAGGCCCATCACAGGGTTCTGTAAAAAGTTGGGTGATGTCGAGGTTACAGATACTGGAAAGCAGTTGAACGTCGTCTCAACCTTGATGAAGAACATTAACATACCAAATTGTTGATTCGGCACGGTGAATCCAGCCATCTCCACGACATCCTCAACCAGTGTGCCTATTGCGTCACCACTGATATAGGTAATGTTTAAACCACGGTTGAGACGTTTGAACGTTGAGGATTTTGCAGAAACATAGTTTCCCGTTCCCGCACACGTTGAGTCACAATCTGACGACGCGATCCAAAGGTCCCTAAGTGAACTACTAAGTATGCCGGTGTACCTCACGTTCCCGAGGCGACGTACGAAGAGCCAGTGTCCAGAAAGACGTCAAAGGGATACGGTGGCGTACCAATAGCCAATGTACCGTAAAAACTGGGAAAGTGAGATCAGATCAGCTTGCTCATCACCGAATATTCTCACCCAGCGTCAAACCCCTGATTCACGATGCTGGACGGCACATCAGCAACGTGCAAAACCGAGATTCGATCGAGAGACTCACAGGTTTTCTCCGACCGCCCTCTCTTCGTTGGATCGAAGTCCGTACTTTGCAATGACGGCAAGTCGTTGACTTTTTGCCCATCGCGCCCATTCCGTTTCATTGCGCACGGGTGGAGAGCGTCGTTTTAGATTGATAGACTGCCCAGCAGCCGGCGCTACAGGGTTAGGCACACCGAGTGCCTCGACTAAAAGAGTGTGTAGAATGAGTAATCCAAGCCATAGTGTATGCGCAACCATGGTGAAAAGACGAGACTGCTGCCCAACTGGCAACGAGATTGCTGCCCAGGGGCCGAAAGTAAAAGAGACTAGCCCAATTATAACAGGGTCGAAGAAATCATGGAGGAAAGGCGGAGGGGAATGATGGATTCTTGAATGGGACCGACCTCATATCTTACGACAACCTAAAGAGCGAGCTGTGAAAGGAACAAAAATCAGGGGAACGCTGCGCTGCCACACGGAGGCAGTGATGTGGGTGTTGAAACGTTGACCTACGATTTGTGTATTGTCCATGAAAAGAATGAAAGTAAGACGTACAAAGCAACCTGGTCTCGGATAGATTTCTGACAATCTGTGTCGTTGTGATCAAAGCTTTCTGGGTGACACTGACAGCAGAGGCAAAGAGGCAAGCAACAGTGGACAAAGCAGTACGCGGTGGACCTGCACCGGCCCTGATCGGAGCCAAATAAGCTGTGGCAAGCCGCAGCACACATACTCATATTAATAATTACTCAACGAAGGGGCCATCGAAAATCACGATCACGCTGTACTTTTGACTTGCTATACATCGTACTATCGCTGACCCCAGAAATCCAGAAATCCTATATTCAACAGTGTCCGTGTTCCGTGACGTCTCAGACAGTGCGGCGAGCGCCCAACCGCCTCACAGCCGCCGTAAAGTCGAACACAAGCCTGCGCCCTGGCAAGAACACCGGGCGGCCGGAATGGGTATTTGGTATAACCCCCTTAAGCTCGTTTTTGCTTCACCTATTGCAGCTCCCTTCGCAGCTTTGATGATCCTGGTTTGTCCGCATTTCCGGCGCTTCGCAACTTGGTGAGTGATGTTCCGACCGAATGGTGAACTGCCTCTTACGATCACAGCTCCCTGATCCTGCCAAATCTTTGTCGCCTCTACTCTGGCAGATCTCCTTCCAAGTGCCCTTGACAATATATTCTAGGTAGCTTGAAACAGGTTGTGAGTGACCGTGTTGGGTTTTACTTCAAACTAGAGACGTACGACGCAGAGATGAAGTGGGTTTCAATTTGACGCTTTATGGCAGTTTCACTACATGCTAACATTCTTGATTTGACAGTGCACCCCAGTCATCAGATCCTCGCTCAGCATGACCTCTGTAACTGTTACTTTTCAGTCTATTTCCATGCCTGCAAGGGCGCGTCCCCCATGGTATCTGGCGTTTACTCGGTCGCGTTTGGCTCGCTTCCCCTCATCCATCGTCACCGGGATATCAATAAAGGTGACCGGACGATATCAGGTGCAGACGTGGATAGGCTAGATCCTCTCCATCATCGCTCTTCGTTTCATGAACACGATCGTCGCAACTGACTCTCTTTTCAAAACCCTGTGGGTACTTGGTCTTGCTCGGCTAGGGCGCGTGATGGAGACACATCATACGGGCGACTTTGACCGGTCCGCACTGCACCTGCGCCAAGCTCACCACCCTAATGCATGAGGACCGAGCGCAAGTCCATCTTGCAACACCTCTCACGAGAGAGGCCGCGTCTCGACGAGGGCCAAACGACCTGATGTACCACCCTAACGTGGTCATCCACGTCTGGGCTATCGGGTAAAGGTCGGGTAAAGATGACGAAGCATGCAAGTGATCACTTCTGATGTCATCCAAAGAGGGTGAACATATATATGGCGCCGCGTTTGGATGGCGCGGATTATACCAGCGAGTAGGACCACTGGACGAAGCTAGAAAGGTCAGTGTCTCACGAAGTGAACTCCTGCAAAGAAGAACAAGACAGAGGTGATGTATTGACGCCAGGGAAGGACGTTGCGTATAAAGCGAACAAGGCAGAGATACACCAGCTCTATCGATGTATTGAGTCACCTAGGACACTTTATTTGACTCGGCCACTCACTCCATCGTTCACACGTGTTAATCGAGTGAGAGCGCTACATAAATATTACAAGCACCACAGGACATGATCTGCTCAAACGCAATAGAACAACACGATAACCTAGAGATGAGGTATATGTTCAGTCCAGGAGACAGTCTGGTAAGCAGAGCAAGGGAGAGCGCGAAGGCTCGCAAGCATCAGAGCCACCAGGAGTAACCGGGATACAACACCTAGAATGGCTACAAGGCAGAAAAGTGTACCGCCCACGTTGCCAATGGAATCCTCGACCAAGCCCTCTTGCATGAGAGAAAGTAGACCCCATATCACTAAAAGTGCTAGTGGATCTCCAGCCAGAACGAGTGACGCCACCCGCCATAGAAGTTTCTCCGTCTCTGTCGGAAAATGAAAGTCCCACGCGATCAGATGTAATCCACCAAGAATCATCCACGTGGCGCAACATGAAACAAGTACGAGCGATTCCCCGTCAAGCTTGTCCACCAGTCGGCTGCTCTTAGGACGAGAAGGTTTGTCCTAATTATTACATTGTTTAGTCTTCAACAAAACACAGACTCGAAGCACAAACATTTTTGTCCACTAAGGTTTCTTCTTCGTCGTTATTGGCTGATTGTGTTTTCTGTGTGTGGATAAAATAACCCATCAACGTAGGCAGACAACTTGGATCCGACTTCCACGCATTCGACCTGCATATTATGATGTGATCATATCAGTACGAGTTGCATTATGGTAAGTAACAAAACACGTACAAGGCTATGGCAGTGGGTGGATCTGGTTTCACCTCGCGAGGCGAATAGAAAATGTGACGACAGTCCGGGCGCAGTGGCTTGTCCCACCACAGGGAAAGGACTAAAAGCGACAGCACAGCCATGCAAACAGTGTCCAGTTCAATTAATGTGACCGCAAGGCCAGTTGAACCGCGGACAACGACCTGCAACATGAACCAGAATAGTTGCAGGGTAAGGATGGTCTTTCCCAGCGCATCCGATTTGCTCCGACCGTTGATGTCCTCCGTCGTAATGTCAGGATTTGCGATTTCATTTGCCTTGCAGCGCTCCAGGAATTCGCGGGAATCGATTGGGCGTGAATGACCTTTGTCGTTACGATAGATAAAACCTCCCATTTCAGCAAAGAAGCTGTGTTGCATCGACCATTCATACCCCTCATCTGGGTTCGTCGGATGCATCAGATGGGCGTGTCCATTGCTTCAGAGAACATACCACGACACTTTATTACGCGCTCACGAGCCTTCTTCCAGTCTCTAGCTGCCCATGCAACGATCGCCTCTGGGGCCACAAAGGACCCTACGACGCATAGGCCTCTAAACCACCACGTCGTGGTCCGCGCATTCTGATGGATGTCGAAGTGGATTGAATTCCATACACAGATCAATAAAGTCAAGACGCAGCTGCCAAATATACTCCAGACGCTGCGGGTCGTACCATCGGGCGGCGGGCAACTGGACTCCGTAGTATTGGTAGGGGTTCCTTGGGCGAGCTGGGCAAGATAGGAGAGGACGAGTAGCAGGTGAAGCATGGCAAGGTGTAAGTCAGCGGGAACGAATCGCTGGCTGGCGAGGGAGCTACTTAACCCTCGCGTTGGACCTTTTCTGGCCATTACCTGCAGGCACTGTCATCGCATTGTACAGACATGCGAGCTAGGGCCACCCGCATCGTGGTTGGTATGAGCGCTTGCCTTCGCCTCCGCCAGGGTCCAGGTTAAATGAAAGGTCTGCGCACGGAAATTGGGAGTGGTGCATGGAGTTCGCAATTCAGTTCGTGGTGTAACGACACGACTCACCAGTACTGTAATGTCGGACCCGATGATATGATCGACATAATAACTCTGGCGACACAGCTCCATTCGGCCACACTCTCACTCCCAAGTAACCAAGTCCATCTCCACTCAGCCTCGCGTGGAAGCCTCGACCTCCTGGTTTGCACATTGTTCATCGTTCGTTTGCCGCATGTTGGCTGAGCGCTTTTTTTCGTTCAGCTCCACTTCTATGCACCATTTCAACAGGTGCTTATCATAACACATGGACGTCGTGCTTTCTGCATTCCAGAAGAACCAAAAGGGTCCAAACCTCAAGGGATGGACGCAGCCTCGTGATGTTAATCACAGTTTCATATCCAGCACTCCCAGATTCAGATTGGTCCCATTTCACACATAGGAAACGAGGTCCTTAATCTCAAAGTGGCTTTCATGGCCAGGCTATCATGATCTATGTGGCTTTACTAAGGTTAGTTTTTATTGATCAACGCCCCCCCTCACGTATAGTGATAGACATCTGGGATTGAGTGCGTTATTATTATGGAGCATGTCAAGGAGGACGTTCATCCCGCAATTTACGCCGATTCACGGACGTGTCTGGCCCAGCCCCATCAACCATCTTTGGCTCATTTCACCTGGTCGACTCAGAAATGCATCCGGGATTGCGTCTCGCCTCACATGCCGGTGAGTAAATCTCATGCATAGATAGTCAACAAAGCACTGCACAGCGTATGCAGTTCGTTCGGTACTTCGCCAGTGTGAGCAACCCTCATTCGCACCACGTCACCCCTCACCAAACTTCCAAGACAGCTGTCCCCGGCCATCACTCATCGTCTCACAAGACTCATGGGCTTGACCTGGCGACCATCCTTTCGATCCATCCAAATCCTTCTTATACTCGTACACCATAGTTGTCTGTATCATAGAGCCTAATCCAGTCCCATTCGTTCGTTCGTTCGTTCATCCTTGTGTCTCTGCAGCTGGCCAGAAACTGTGATCGACTGCTCTGCTCCAGCCAACCAATGCAATTGCCTGTGTAAGCATGGATCCCAATCGATACATCTCCCCTCGCATTCCCTTGGGCCTAATCCGCGTCGAGCGTGTTAAATATGGAGCGGAAGTCCTTATGAACAAGGACACCATGAAGCCTGCCCCAACTTTAAACACAACCAACACCCTCCACAAGACTGCGAGACTGTCCGCCAACGTGACCTGGACTTGGAACCGAGTCTGTGGACGAAGCGTGGAGAGCTTCGAGATGAGCGGTACAGTCCCTCGTGGATAAACGATGGGCTCTTACGGTACTCCCGACGGTGATGCTCCACACCTATGGTACCAAACGGACGAGGCCGCCCCCAAGGGAATAAGAGACAACTCGAGATACTCTGAACGGAGGAACCGCAAAACGCGAGTGCACGTGGATTCAATATCTCCCCTTGTAGCGTGAGGTGGTCGCCTGGCTTCGCGCCGCACAAGATGCGCTCGTTTGGTGGGCAGACTACCTCGACGCGAAGGTTGGACAGCTGAGAGCTATCATCTGAGTGGTCTGAAAGGACCCGCGACGTGGTAGTGGATGGAGTGAATTTAGCTGATCAAATGATGATTGGGGCCGACTAACGAAAAAAAGTTAAAAAACCCCGATCGGATGCACCACTGCTCAATCAATTCACGCGACGGATAGTTCGACTCGTCTTGCTTGCTGGCGTTGTAGCCACCAGCAGCCAATAACATTCCTCAGTTCGGCCAACTCAAGTGACGCATTCAAATGGTCACCATCATCGGTGCTGGACCAAGATGTTCCGCGTGTCCATCATTTCAGCGTATTCTGACTCACCACCATACCTCCTCGCAGTGGCCTAGTCGCATATGGATTGACAGAATCTGTTCTTTCAGCGAGACCGCGTCTCGGGAGGTGGCTGGCACTATATCGAAGAGGTCCCTCTCGATGCTCCCGTGCCGAATGTGCTGACCCCAATTGTCGTGCCTTCGCTCTCTCCGGCACACGTTGACATGCCGTATAGAGAGGAATTGGAGGACGATGGTGCGGCCTGGATGGATCATAGAGGACCGAAACCAATGTGAGAGTCACGACCTTGCACTGCGCCTTCGATTATCACGTTGGTTCACGCTCGCCTTGGAATGTTGCTCGTATTCAGGTTCTTGTCGTATCGTTACTATAGCCTTTCCTCGGTGCCAACGCTTTTTTTAGGAGCTGATCGTGACTTCTTATGCATTAGTTTCCTCAGTGGCCTTGGCCCTCCTGGTACACCGTGGGGCACATTCCGGTCTCTTGGCCGAACCAGCCACTTACTCCAAACACTTCGGCGTTATGAAGGAGACTCACCGACATGCGCACACTGAAGACGGTAAGGGTTTTTTTTCCACTAAAAGGAGCTCTGGATCCGAAGCGAGGTGATTGAGCTCAGGCTAGAGCATTTGGAGTCGTTCTGTTCC
>JBBPQG010000347.1:0-22409 GCA_038092395.1 Boletus variipes var. fagicola | reverse complement strand
CCCCCAGATCCACCACCACCACCCGATGAAGCCACGCAGCACCTGAACAAACCCCCGAGCGTCGAGCTCGAGGGGGAGAGGAGGTCAGATCCGAGCTGCGACGAAACACGTACCAAAGGCGAAGTACACATAACGGGAGTACCCAGGCTTGACGAGGATGCTAGGGACGTGCCGATGAATCTACGGAACGCATCAGAACGCGTCAGCGAACGCTTGGAGCAAAGGGGGGAGGAAACCCTACCTGAAGGAGCTCGAGACGAGCCAGACGACCCGGGCGGCGAAACAGCCGCACTAAGCGACCTCCATCGGGTTCAGGAAGGCCCTACAAACGTTATAAACAGGCGCTACGACGAGACGAACACACCGTGGGAAGGTAGACCCCCAGGAGGCCCTTTGGGCAAGCAGGGGGAGTCGAAGGTCGTTGAAGTTGCTTCGCACCGCGGAAACGTTGTCGACGGCATCGGACACGATGGGATACGTCCCAGGAGCGACGGGAATGAGCGCGTTGTCGAAACGAGCGCGCTACGTCGAGGTAGAGGGCCAGGAGGCCAGATAGTGTCCAGGAGGCGAATAGAGACGTCGAGCGCAATTGCAAGCGCAGAATCGATGCGGATGGCGTCCAAATGGATGGGAAAGGATGCAGAATGACCGCCGCAATGAGCGCAGCACATCGCGACTCGAAACGACTCGAAACGGACGCGCTAGCTGAATGCCAGGCGAGTCAGCACGGAAAGCGTAACCGCACAACGGAGCACGTACCTGAAGCGTCCAAACCATCATTCCATCATCTCAGGTCGCCTACCTACCACACCAACCTACCGCGTCGCCGAGGACGACTGAAAACACGACCTAAAAAAGTCAGAACCACGAAATGGACTCACCATGTCACCAAATGCTCGCGGCCAAATCGGGCGAATCAGACACGCTGTACATGTTGTACATGGACCATAGGTATTGTGTAAACGATCCCAGGGTGCGATGCGCGAAGACGGCGGCACCAGGAGTCGATCAAGGCCAGCGTGCGCACTTAGACAGCGCAGCGTTTACACCAGCCGCGACCCACCATATACGGACACCGTGCGCACGCACACCATCCAGACGCGCCGTACACTCATTTCGGACGCGATTACCACTCATTTATTGCTAGGTATTGTTTCTTTTGATTTACCTTCTGTTTCTTCCGTGCACAGGGTTCCCACCAAATCGACCAAGGATGAGAAGACGTTCACGCTGATTGATCTTGACAACATGGTAACTGGTGACAAAGAGGTGGAGGGTATGATTCAATGCGGGCGTAGACGACTCAGAGCCCGCCAAATCGTCTGAAGCCGAGAAGCTGTTGGCACTGCTGACCGGCGATGAAGGGGGCTGTGATTCAATATGGGTCACGGTGTAGACAAGTACATTGTTTCGTGATTGCATGCGGATGTATCAAAATGCGAACATTTGCTCACAATTATATTTTCAAAGAGGGACTAAAAAAAACTGATGGAATAATATACAAAAGTGTGCATTTGCACACATTTGTGCGCGATTGCACATTCAGGGTTTTCCTGATGAACATAATAGTAATGACCCAAACTTGTCCTGGCTACCAGCACTTCCAGGTTACAGGTGGTAGTCGAAATCAGGGATCCGTGACCAGGAGGATTGATCATGGGGGCGCGGATGGCTGTGTATTTTTCTGTGCATCTCCATCTGGCGCAAAAGTCAGAAACGCCCCAGAAAATTTAGGAAGTGGGCTCACCAGTTCCGGCTCTCGAACTACGTTTCCAAGGGATAATTGAATTCTCGCTTGGGTTGGTTTTCCGACGACTCTTGTTACGTAGCTTTGTCCAGACCCTTTTGGCTTCTCCTGCAAGCTGGGTGAGGGAACGGACCAAGGTTTTTGCTGCTGTTGTCTCATGAAGCTGCAACCCGCGATCAACCATTTCCTGCTGAATTTTAAGTGGTGTGCGCCCCTGGCCAGACCTCTCCAAGTCTAGACAACAACCTATGATCTCCCAAGCTGAATCAAGGGTGCCTTGAAAACGACGAGTAGGCGAGCCGAGGCGTATCATATCCTTCCAGAAGTCCGAGAGAAGCTCTTCTTCCCTCCTGGAACTAATTGATAGGTCGCCAATTTCGTCCCACATCGTCGTAACAAGCACAATATTCTTCAGGTTATTTTCGCCACACAGCTCTTTGAATATGGAAAGATGCCTTAGAGGGGTTCCCGCCATCCTGACGTCTGTGATTCGGTGGAGGTAAAGCAGACCAGAAAGCTTGATATTGTTCTGGTACCTGTAAATGTTGAGTCAGTCAACGCTCGACCACTTTCAGCCTACTCACGTCTCCTTCAGCCAATGAGCTATGATCTTTAGGATCTCAGCGTCAGAAAGATATGTATCGTCGAATCCGGGTGTATCCACCAAAACAACATTCCGACGACCGTCAGGATGCAGACAGCGGACAGGTTGTACCGCTCGCGTCTGGGATTCCAAGTCGTTGGTTATCGCGATCGCCGTCCTCCCAGCCGCCGTGTTAATAAACTGTTAATGCCTCAGTGTGGGGCGTAGGGTCTCGCACCAACAACGTACTGAACTCTTGCCCGCTCTTGTAATCCCCATTACCCTAATAGAATACATGATAAGTTTGAGACCTACAAAGCACAGCTCTAGGAAACGTACGCGATTACAATGTCGTCCTCACCGATGGGTTGGGAATGGTTGTTTGACTCAGCAGAGCGACCCGCAGCATGATCCTGATCGTTGGATCCAGGGAGGTGCGGAGAACGTTCATTTTGGTGACTCGAGGACGTGACATGGTGTTCTAGGAGTGGCAGGGAAGTAGTGGTGAAGTGCGCTGCTAACCTACCTGTAGCAGGGGTTATGGGGGTAGCGTCCTTCAAGGAAGTGGTCAAGCTTTGGTCAGAAGTCATACTCTATTCAGACGAGTGGGGAGGAACCTAGAGTGAGGGAAGCAAGCAACTTGAACAAACCCACATGTCAATGGGCCCACATTTTTTAGCCAGTCGTGTCAATGCCGTACATCGATCGGCGTCGCAGCCCCGTATGGAACATAACTTAGTCAACCCGTGCTAGGACTTCCTTCCAGCTTGTATGATCATACGATCTTGTATCGCCAGTACGTGACTTTCTAGGTTGGAACTGACGGTTATGGGCCCGAAATTGCTAATTCCCTTCAACCCCATGCCCAACGAGTCAAATATCATGATTCAAGTGTGCCCTGCTCTACACGACTCGTTAATTTACAGAACGAAGTCTGAGTCATAAACCTGGCTCCATCCTCCATGCAGCGTCAATCAATGACCACGAAGAAATACATGAGGATGCCTAGCTTACCAGCGCCTTCCAGAACTTGACACCCCTACTCCATCCTCTCCACTCTGCCACGTCCACGGTCACTAACTCTGCCCAAACCATGTCATCCAATGACCACTTCAAGCCAGACCCAGCTGACTTTATTATTGTGTGGGTATCCTCTTCCATGTTTATCGTCAGTACTGACGCAGTTCTGTAAAACAGTGTTATGGGGCCAACGGGAACTGGGAAGACTAATGTGAGTGTCTTTGCACTAATACACTTGACGTCGAATTCTCAGGTTAGGACTGATCAGTTCATCAACAAACTCACTGGGAATCCAGAACGGCGAGAGGCGGGTGGCCTCGCGTCCGACACCCAGCATGTCACTCCATACCCTATCCCGGACTATTATCCCTCCCTCCGTGTTGTGTTGGTCGACACCCCCGGCTTCGATGATACGCATCGGAAGAATTCAGAGACATTGAAGGTAGTTGCCGACTGGCTTACACAGAAGTATGCCATGTCCGAGTGTTTGTAACCCCCTTTTTGACGCATGCAAAGGTATCCAGATGGGAACACGCTCAAAATTGCTGGGATAATCTACTTCCATAGGATCATCGACAACTCCATGCCCAGATCTACTCGCATGAACCTTGAGATATTTGGTCGGCTTTGCGGCGACGCATCCCTATGCCGAACGCGTCTGGTTACGACCATGTGGGACCAAGTGAAGAACCGAGATATGGCAGCACGAAGGGAGACCCAGCTCGCATCCATGTTTTGGCAGGGACTAATAGCTGGAGGCGCTTTTGCTAGACAGTTCCACAATTCACCCTCTTCTGCGTTGGGTATTGTAGAGGATCTTCTCTGGATGGGAAATGACTGCGACCCGCTTCTCCTGCAAGAAGAGCTGGTCGAACAGCGGAAGCGCTTGAACGAGACTGAGGCCGCCAAGTTTATATATAAGCAGCTCCAGAAGGACCTGGCGGAACAGAAGAAGACGCTGAAGGGGCTCGAGGGAGAGGTAAAATCGCAAAACGATCCAAATTCGGTCAAAGTTCTGCAGGAGAGTCGCGACAAAACGCAGGCGCAGGCAAAGAAGATATTCGAGGAGTTACAGGAGATGAAGATCTCACCGATCAGGCAGGTTTTTCTGTGGCTGTCTGGAGAAAAATCCCGTGCAGTAAGTCTAGCTCGTTGTCATGTTCTGTGATTCTGATGGGATGCTACGTTTTACAGAAAGCTGTTGAGTTTCATTGACCGCAAGCTTAGTTCCCCACGCACCCCGTAGAAACATCTCATGATTTCGGTTTCTTTGCATCTCTGCGAGTTCTGTGCCCTTTTTGCTTTCATATGTTCCCATTAGCGTATTTATTTTGTTTGTCACTGGTTCTCGTGCTAGCTATTCATCGTCCTCGTCTATTGTCTACTCGAGATGGGCCGTCACGTCACATGTCGGTTGCACGGGCAAATCGATTGCCCATACCTCATACCGAGGTCCCGAACTAGACAAGGCTGTGTCGACTTGTCATGTATGATAACACACCTCACAACGCCAAACCAGGCCAAGTCCCATTTCACACTGCCGCGGCGAACCCCTGAAAATGGTGTCAAGCTAGCTCGAAAATGAAAACGGGACGTCACGTACCCACGGCGTGCACTCAACGGGTGCTTGCATTTCCGAGTCGTATCCCGTGCCCGGAACCGATCAAGGGCGCGTGCGTTTGACAGTGGACGTTTGAACGTTGGGCAGTGCTTGTACGACCCTGGATAGTGCACGCAACCGAAGAGGCTATTCCTGGATAGTCGATCAACGTTCAATCCACCGCAGGTGCACCTACAATCATCGCCACCCATCGATGGTATCGCCCGAGAGGAGTATGGAATGGCTTGGGCCGAGTTAGACAGGTCGAAGTGACAAGCAGCTCGTACTTGATACCGTTTCAATGCACTCTGCGAGGTATAACGACGCAGTGACGACATGGACCTTTCTGTGCGTTCTCCGTCAGATTCAAAGATAAAAGTGGTTGTCTAAAGGAACAACGAGGCCGGTTGCATGCAAAAGCTAGAGCGAGTCGCATTGCGTTCGGAGGTCGGCACCGTAGCTGCTCCAGCTATTACCATCACCCCCACGATCGACGACCAGGGCGTGCGCATGCCAAGCCGAGGGTGTGAGAAGGCAAGTCGACTCTGTCCTCGAACTCGCATTCGAATATTTTGGTTCATCATTCTTCCATGGAAACGCACTCTGGTACCTTGGCGACGACCATACTCACTGGCAATGCTCCACGCCGACAATCCCGCCTTTCCAACGATGGTAAGCCAAGATCCATCGTCAATTGAATTCAACCAGACCGCCGCTGATCGAAACGAGCAAGATCAAGGCGGAAATTTTGCTGTGGCGTGCTGCCGTGCACGTCGGAGGCAAGACCCTCGCTGTGTACCATGCGTGGAGGTCGTATCCTTCATACGGGGCTTTCCTTGATACGAGGGTCGACTGACGTGAATAGCGATATCGAAATCGGTGAGAAGATGCACACACAAGTCGACTCGGTGCTGAGCGCTGAATATAGCCCAGCGATGCAATGACCGCACAACAACCAATTCCACCGGCATCTCGACGGTGCATACGCAACCCAGGATGGTGCCTTGCATGCAGGGTATCATACAGAGGCCCCGGTCACTCTCCTTTCACGCACAATCACCACCACCACGATGGCCTTCCCCAACCCCTACAGCAACCCTGGCTCGCCCATCCACCTCCGACACTCTTCCGGATCAACGCCTCCTTCGTCGTCACCGACGATCGACATCGACGCGCCGTCGTCCTTGCGGCTCCCGCCTCCTCCACTCTGGCCACACCGACTGTCGGCCTCGTTCTCTACGATGGCTGACCAGATCGCAGCAGCGTCGCAAGCGCTCGCGCTGGTGCCACCGGCGGCATTTAGCGGGACAGACGTGAGCGCCGACTTGGGTACGCTCAATTGCCGACTCGACGGGATCGAGCACACGCAAGAGCGGATGCTGGCCGAGTTTGAGGCGCTCAAGGTGTAGTTTACGATGGTCGAGACGGATCGGGGCACTGCGCGGTGCAATGGCGATGCGAACGGCAGTGACAGTGGGGACGTCACAGTCGCAGACGGTCGTGGCGGTGCATGCGGCCAAGATTGCAGAGTTGGAAAAGAAGCTGAACGAGTTGTGCGAGATGGTCAGACTCGAGTACGCCGCGGTGTGCTGGGTAACGCGTCGGTGCTGACGCGTGACGATAGCCAGGAGCGGTTACCTGTACGACTGCACAATGCACGCGCGACGGTGATGAAAGCGTCGCTCGAGACGCCCAACGCGGCCAACAGTAGGCCGGTGAGTGGATTCCCGGTGACGCGGGCCGAGTTTGAACACATTACGAGTGAGGTTTTTTTCTTTCGTTTTGGATGACTATTGACACGAACTTACCGTTGCTCAAGGCATACGGACAGCCACTCAAGGGAGAACGTTGCGTGCGTTCGCTGGGATTCCACGGGACGGACAATGAAAGTTGCTTATGAAGTCACACGAGGGATCAGATCGAGTTACCCCCTGATAAAACGTCGTCGCGTACATTCCATGTCTTGTCGTTCCCAATTATTTTGTCTAGACGCGCAATTGCATTCGCTCACTCGTTGAGCACCATGATCCCACCCACATCACCCGTCCGCGCTCTCCTCGACGCAAACGCGAACTGGGCAGACGCAGTACACCCGGCCGATCCTGGCTTTTTCGAACGCTCTGCAAAGGGCCAATCACCAATGGTTCTCTCTTCACATTACAGGTCCTCTGGTTCGGTTGTTAACGTTGATGGTGGCGGGATATGTCTTGCAGTGGGAAGCCAACGTAGACTCCATAGTAGAACTAGTGCTAAATCAAGAATCCTTGTAAAAGTTATATACGTGCAACAGTACATATCATGAGCATAATAGCGACGAACTAAACCGTCCTTGTTTTAGTGACCAGCACTTCTAAGTTACAGCTGATTGCCGGAATACATGTAGGTGCCTAGTAATTACGAGGATTGAAAAGTCAGACTCGTGGAAGTGGATGGCTGCCCATTTCCTGTGCGTCTCCAGGTGGAATGTCGTGCATTCCACATTCACACTGCCACTGACACAAAAATAAGAAACGACAAAGTGAATGTAAGGAGTGGACCCACCTGCGCTGGATTGGCCCATAGCTCCGTCACTTGATCGTCAAGCCGTGAGATGGCATGACGACTGTCGATGGCAAGCTTAATCTATGTCACACCGTTAGCGAGATCGAGCTCGGGTGTTGAAGATAATCGTACATCAATTTTATCATAGACGGCTTTTATCGAGGCGGTGCATACCGTGATTGTTTGAAGGTCCGCCTCCTGTAAGAAGAAACGAGCAGTTCTGTCTCTACACGAAATGTTTGTCACAGCTCTTTCAAGCTTGTTGAGTTCTCTAGTGTGGCGGTTAGTATGCGTCTCTTCTTGGCTACAGTGGCTCAAAATGACCTACATTCGAAAAGAACTCAGTGCTTTTTTAATATCTCTGGGCAGTGCAGATCGCATCGCGTGCTGAGTGATATTATCGAGCAGCCATCCAGAGTACTCTATCATTTGGACGATCGCATGGTGAGTGCCGCCCATTTCCTTAAGAACCTCTGAGCAGTTTCCGACTGTCAAGAGCGGGGTACTGACCTGGATGAGTTGGGCTATCCTCAAGGCCGTCCCAATTATTTCTCGAAGCACCGGGACGTCATGTATGTCAACCCTCTCATAGTTGATCCCGAGAACCTCGATTGTAGCTGAGGATATATTCTGTCGGTCACTTGCACTACAACCCGAGAGGATGCTCTCGGCTGGCCTAAATAGGGGTGTAGGAGCGTGAGAGATAATTCTTGGAGCGAAATTACAGACCAGCTAGAGTTTGATTCGATTGTGGACGACCTGTCTTGGGGTGTATGCAACTCAAGGAGAGACGGATCCTTTGCTGGGCGGGCTCTTCCACGAGCCTTGTTACGCAGCTTTGACCAGAACCTTTTAGCTTCTCCTACACGTTTGGTGAGGGAACGGAGTAAGGTTTTTGCTGCTATTGTTTGATGAAGCGGCAACCCGCGGTCAACCATTTCCTGTTGAACCTGAAGTGGTGTGCGTCTCTGGCCGGATCTCTCCAGGTCCAAACAACTGATGATCTCCCAAGCTGATTCATAAGTGCCCCGAAAACGATAGGTGCGCGAGCCGAGGCGTATCATATCCTTCCAGAAGACCGAGAGAAGCTGTTCTTCCCTCTCTGAACCAACTGATTCGTCTTCGACGTCCCACATCGTTGTAACAAGGACAATATTCTTCATGCTATTTTCGCCACACAGCTCTTTGAATACGGAAAGATGCCGGAGCGGGGTTCCTGCCATCCTGTTGTCTGAGATCCGATGGAGGTAAAGTAGACCAGACAGCTTGATATTGTTCTGGTACCTGTAAATGTTGAGTCAACGCTCGACCACTCTCAGCTCTACTCACGTCTCCTTCAGCCAATGAGCTAAGATCCTGAGAGTCTGAGCGTCAGAAAGATGTGTGTCGTCGAATCCGGGTGTATCCACCAAGACAACATTCCGACGGCCGTCAGGATGGAGACAGCGGACAGGTCGTACCGCTCGTGTCTGGGATGCCAAGTCGTTGGTTATCACGATCTCCATTCTCCCAGCCGCCTCGTTAATGAACTGCGAACATATAAGCATGAGGTGTAGAGTCTCGCACCGCTAACTCACTGAACTCTTGCCCGCCCTTGTAATCCCCATCACCCTAATGGAATACAGGATAAGTCTGAGTTATACAAATCGTAACTCCAGGAGAACATACGCGATTACTATGTCGTCCACGTCAATGGAACTACTTGACTGGGCGCCACGAATTGCAGCAATATCTGGAACGCTGGATCCGGGGTTACTAGAAGAGACGAATGAGGAGACCATGAGTGAGGGAAGCAAGCAGCAAACTGTGCACCCTCGCCGCCCCAAATGCGGTACAGAAACACGAGGTCTTGAACGTGTGCTCCGTTTTCCATATCAATGACATATCATCATTGCTCGCGAAGTAATCAACAATACCTCACGTTCCACCGTGCATACACAGTGTAAAGTGGTTGTATTCGCAAGGCAGTGGTGGTTACCGGGTATGATCCTCCACCACCAGTGCCTGGACCTTTTACAACCGAGACTACTGATGGTTATGGTTAATGCGCTCAAATAATTCCCATCAACCTTGCATCAACCCATGCCCAACCTTCAAACGTCTGTGTGCCATGCACCGAACGAACGGAGAATGGCTGGTTGGCTAGACTCCGGACACGTGCTTTGCACGACTTGGTCATATTCGACGTCACAGAACCTCCAGGCCATGCTGCAAAGCCACTTAGTCGGTCGCTGAACACGAGCAAATACACGAGGGCGCCCAACTTCTGCCTTGCAGAACTTGACGACCCCACTCCATTCCCTCCGCTCGACCACGTCCACTGCCGATAACTCCAAAATATCATGATGTTGTTCCAAGACCGTTTCAAGCCAGACCCAGACGACTTTATCATCGTGTGGGTATTCTCTTCGGGGATTGTCGTCAGTGCGCTGACGCAGTGACAAAGTATTATGGGGCCCACCGGGTCCGGCAAGACTAATGTAAGAGTGTTTTCAGTAGTACTCTTGACACAGAATTCTCAGGTTAAGACTACTCAGTTGATCAACAAACTCACTGGGAATGCAGAACAACGAAAGGCGAATCTCCTCGAGTCCGACACCAAGAATGTCACTCCATACCCTATCTCGCACCACGGTCGTCGTGTTGTGTTGGTCGACACGCCTGGCTTTGATGATACCTATCGGCCAGATTCCGATATCTTAAAGCTAATTGCCGACTGGCTCATACAAAAGTACGTCATATATATATTTTATAGTCCCCCTGCCAACACATGGAAAGGTATCAGGGCGGGGCCACGCTCAAAATCGCTGGGATACTCTACATGCACAGAATTACCGACAATTCTATGTCTGGCTCCGCTTACAAGAACCTTCAGATATTTAGTGGGCTTTGCGGCAATTTACCCCTACACCGAGCGCGTCTGGTTATGTCCATGTGGGACCGAGCGAGTCGGAAGGACCCAAAAACGGCAGCACAAAGGGAGACCCAGCTGACAGACAACTTTTGGCGGGTATTGATAGAAGAAGGTGCCGTTGCTAGACGGTTTTACAATTCTTCTGATTCTGCGTGGGGTCTCGTTGATGAACTTCTCTGTACGGTGAAAGACTTCCAGGAGCTGCTCCTGCAGGAAGAGCTGGTTGGACAGCGGAGGCACCTGAACGAGACTGAGGCAGCCAAGGTCATATATAACCAGCTCCAGAAGGACCTGGCAGAGCAGAAGAAGGCGCTGAAGGACCTCGCGGCACAGGCGAAACTGCAGAACGATCCGGAGTTGGCCAAGACTCTGCAGGACGAACACGATAGAATTGATGCGCAGGTACAAAAAACAATAGAGCAGATAAAGGAGATGAAGATTCCGCTACCCAGGCGTTTTCTCCTGTGGATGTCTGGACAAAAACCCCGTGCAGTAAGTCCAGCTCGTTGTTACGTTCCGTGATTCTGATGAAATGCCATGTTTACAGAAAGCCGTCGAGCTGGATTATCCACGGCTTAGTTCGACATTAACTCCGTAAAAACCCAGCTACGATTGTCTCAGCTTCTTCGTGTTTGTCTCTGCAAGTTCCGTGCATGGTTGTTTTCATGTGCTTCCAGCTTCTGTATATCTAGTATGTTTGCATTGGTCCTCGTGCTAGCTATTCGTTACTACGTTTGCTCAACTTTGTTGGCTATCTGAAATAGTGATGCAAATACTAGCCTTGCAAGCAAGGCAATATTGTAATCGACTACACTACATTTTACAACTTGTTGCGTACGGGATGGCGGCCTGATGCTGTGCGCGGGTGTACATACTCAATGAGCGAAAGCAGGTCGGCCGTGTGAACACGAACATGGAAGTGTCGGTACCGAGTATTCGTGTGGGATAGAGGATCTGCAGGGGCGTCGATGTCGAGAAGAAGTCGGTGCAGGAGTTTGAAGCCACGTGAGGTGGGTGCATCACGGGGACTACCACCTATAGTTCCCGATAAGTAAGCCTTATTAGGCGTGCCGTCAAAGGGTGGCGCCAACTGCTAGTTAGGCTTCTTTCCGTGCTTTCCCGCCCACCAGCAATACCTAATGTCCCAAATATCCAAATTATACTTGCCCTCGAAGGGAGTCTCGAGTTAGGCACTCTCGGCATCGCTCGGCAAACACGGCTACGGAGGGCGAGAAGGATCAGGTTACCTTTTTGAGTAATCGACTCTGGCATCAACTTTTACATTATGACTGGGTGCTGAGGAACTAACAAGGGTCAAGCTATGTACCTTACTACTAGTGTTCTGTGAATTTGGCACAGCAAATTTGCACCGGCAAATTCACGTAGGTGAAGTTGGGTAAATTTACTGTCAAGATCAACTGGGGTGATAATGGGTGGGTAAATTTGGGTAAATTTGAAATGGATAGTACAGGGCCTATGCAGGATTGATCCAATGAAGTATATGGTGGTTTTGTGGTGTCATAGAAGGGTTAGCACCATCATGTATACTCCACTCAAGTGCTAGCCAAATTAGTGACTAGCAAAGTCTGACCTGATAAGCCTAACTCATCAGCAAACTGATCCACTGCTGGACAGAACTGGATATATCTGTCCAGTATGACATAGTTCACAGAGTGCTCTGACAAGGTTCCCAACTGGCTAGAGCTGGGATAGCCCTCTGACAGAATAGACCAGCTTGTCAAATCCTGTAATGTTGCTATGCCTCACATTTCTATCTAGTCCAGTCTGGAAAGTAGTACCCAGTATTAGTCCCTAGCACCTGACAGTAAACATGAGTAATATTGATTTCACAGGAATGTATATATGACACTACTAGAATTATGTCAACCGAGATCGACATTGAAACTGCTCATTGCTATCCCGGGTTCCATATTTGTGCTGCCACTGCATCATATAAGCTAGGAAGGAGAAAGACAATGATACGAGAAAGCTTATCTCCCCTGGAAAGCCCATCTCTTGTGCAAAGCTTTTGTTTTGGCACCATGGATGGCACTTGAGTCACACTTGTCCATAAGCCCCAGAATTTCAGTGTACACCATGGAATAGATGCCAACTTTGAAGTTAATTTCGGTGGCCTGACAAGATACAACCTCATTGAGAACAACTTTCAGCTGTTCATTCATTCTGTTAGCAAGACATGAATGGATTCAAAGGCAACTTGGGGACCAACAGCTGTCGCAGCTAACACCACCGTGGTCCTTGGGACGGCGGTTGCAAAAACTTTGGGGAACAGCTTGCCAACGGACGTCAAGCTAGTATAAAAGAAATCAATGATAAGGCCAGAGAGGGCTGGGTGTGCAAGATTGTTAACATGTCCCTAATGATAGTGTTAGAACATGAGCATTTCAAGTAATTTCCATACCTCTTCATCGTGACCATCTCTCAGGAATAAACCACCGCCACCCAATAGCTGCTTCGCAATATCAGTGTTCTGTTTGGGGCGATTTTCGGGGTCCCATCAATAATGTTGGGTGACAGAGGTCTGAGCTTTCTTCTTTAATGCCAAGCACCAATTACCAAGGTCCTCCCACAACTAGTAGGAAAGTTGAGTAGGGTGATTGCATATGGCAAGGACTTACCAATCAAGTGATGCTGGAAGAGTGTTGAGGCCACCAACCTATGTCTTTCAGTGAGTAGGAACTTTCGGTGAATGATCAGTATTAAGATTTGACACAATCTCAACGACAACTGTCCAATAGGAAATGTGACCCGGGCAGGGATTGAACCTGCAGCCTCAGGTTGTAGCCACCTGTGCTCTACCATTGAGCTACCAGGCCCTTGCTTTGAAGGGACTACTCCGCATATATGATGAGAGCTGGTATGTGGGCATTTCAGCCTGACACATGACTCTAATGATAGGGTCAACCGGCCTACCGCGTTTTAACAATCAGCTCACATTCAGAAACAACCAAACCTCGAGACTGCCGTTCTGCAATTGCTTCGTCAATATATTCGATGGCTTTGACATTGAAGTTCAGGTGGGGAGGAAATGCATTGATTGATGCAGTGTCACAGTGTGAAAATTGTTTCACCCAGTCAATAACATTGTGTGTGGCTGGGTCATAATATTGAAGCTGCCACGGTTCTGATCCTTGTGTGGCAGGGCTGACTGGCGGGCTCTGTGTGACAGATTGAGGTGCAGAAGGGGGAGCCATGGAAGGGGAAGGGGCAGAGGGGGGAGGTGCACTATTGTTCTTTGCAGAATGACGAGGGGTAGCAACCACCTGACTGTTGCTACTTCTCAATTCACCTGTGTTTGACTTGGAAGAAGCTTACTGATAGTGGATCGCAAGCAACTATGAGTTATTAGGGAGGTGAGGTGTGTGGTTATGTTCACGGTGTGCAGCCATGACATCCTCTGCCTGGTTAATGAAATCAGAGTTCCCTGAAAAATAAAATAAAATAGTTATGGTTGTTTCATGGTAAAGGACTTACCAAAGGAGGATGGTTGTGAGCAGACTGGCTCGTGGATGACTGGAAAGTTGGGTGATGGAAAGGAGGAATCAGTTGAGATTTGGGTATTGAAAAATGACACTTACTTGGAGATGGCTGCACACGCAGTTGCGGGTTGACAGCTTGGAGATTGAGTGAAAGGTCCTGAGAGTTGTGTGCAGGGTCATTGTCAATATCTGTCTCATGTTCTTGGTTACCTAGTGGCAGGAGACCAGTGAAAAGGCATTCAACTGGTTGTATGAAGGACACACTGTTTGTTTTGTGGAGATTTCGTTCCGCAAACTGTTCGTCCTTGCTAGGTGAAACTTCATTGATCTCCAGAACAATGAACATTAATGATATTATGCACATCAACGAGTCTCACCTGTGGTGCACTTTCCTCATCCCCGACACAAGGGGCAGCAGAAAGGCTATGCCCATCTCTGTCCATGGCAAATGGCAAGTGATAAAATGATGCGGTATGATCCAGCCTGGCAGTTGATCGGGCAAGATCGGCTTCAGGCTTGTCAAAGTCCTCAAAGCATAAGGATGGAGGAATAGAAAATGGTTTGGAGATGCGATGATGAGTGCCAGTGAATGAAGGTACAGAATGCTGCAGAGATGTAGAGTCATAACCTGCGGACTGAGGTGGAAGGACCCGCTGTTGAACGACTTGCGAATATGTACACCGTCCTGTGGACGAACAGACCGATGACGCACGCGATGCTGACATAGTGGAAGTACCTGATAAAGACCTGCTGGAGAAGAGCGAGGCAGGCGGTGTGGAGGTTCAGGATGAAGTCTTCGAATTGGCTGCAGTGAAGTGTTTGTGAGGTGGTGCTTGGGTCTGGGGAACAGAGTCAGATAGTCTGAAACTGAATTTCTTGCCAGGGGCTGCTCGGGAGAACACAGGCTGCAAAGAGTTGGCAGGGAGCAAAGCCAAGGATGGCTCACGTGGTTCAGGAGTGGTGGTAACTGCTGCTTTGGATCTACCTCCTGAATTGTGCGAGTTTGCTCTGCCTACATCTTGAAAAGACGGTGCCATTGGATTCATGTCTTTGCCTCATGTTGCGAGATCCATTTTTGAGGGTTGAGGTGCATATTCAGATGTCTGAATCTGTTCGAATTCCTGCATCCAAGCCAATTGGCCTCCAGTACCCTTGCTGGAGTGTGTGGAACATTGTGCAGAAACTGACTCAGAGACCATTCCACCTTGATTTGACATGAGTAAACAACATGGCGAGGAAGTATCCATACCCATTGGTACCGCATCTACTTGTTTGATGGACCCTTTCCTAGATTTCTTTACAACAGTAGCAGTCACATTGTTATCACTGTTGTTGTCATCATCATAGATGATCTTGTGCTTTGCCATCATTGGAGGGTGGGAGAGGCAAGGAACAACATGAGCTGTTCCCTGCCATTTTGAAGTAGTCGAGCGTCAGGAAGCTGCATGTTTTTTGGAGTCAGTATTACATGAGTTCAGCAAACCCACTGCGCACAAACACGAGTATGATCAAACAAACAAGTGGTATTTACTCAATTCAAGTACTCAAGTAATCATGGTTACAAACACACAACAAGTATAAGTTGCAGATCAGCGAGAGTGAGAGCTACATGAAATGAAAAAAAGAGCTGAACAACTCATCCTGCTTCGTTCTTGGTACCTTGGAACTCCACCTAGCTGATCATGTGGCTGATCATTGGGTGTCTGATGCTTCTTCCTGGGACGGGGTTCAATTGGCTCGGTAGCACCACATTTGGTGCCACCCCCGGATGATGATTTGTGATTATTGATCCCTCTTGAATTAGAAGCGCTCCTGGATGACTTCCCCAGCTGATGAATCATGTTAGAATGTGGAAGGTACTCAGATGATGGCGAATCAGTCAGCCTGGGAAGGGTGGAGGGTACAGTAGATGGCAGTGAATTTAGTGTGGGAAGGGTGGAGGGTACAGTAGATGGCGGTGAATTTAGTGTGGCAAGGGTGGAGGGCATAATAGATGAAGAATTCAGTGGGGTGTCGAAGTGACCATGTAGATTTAAGGTAAAAAGAGGCGAAGCCTTTGAATCACCCAGCTGTTTGTACATTTTCGGTATTGGGTGAATGGGGGACAGCAGGGTGTCAAGCTGCTGGTGTAGTTTCAGAGTTGGAACAGACATGGAGGATGACATGGAGCCAACGTGCTGAGGTGCATACAACAGGGTGGGTATAGGCATGAGCTCAGAGGATTGGAGAAGTGCAGGCTCCTGAGATGGGATCATGCTGCCTGACATAAAAATGTCTGTGTCATCCCATGCCTCCCAGTGTGTGAGTGGAAGCTCTGTAAGTGCTCCAGCAATTGCAGAGAGAAATTTGTTGTGCTGGAATTCTAGGTTTGAATAGAACCCACCATTACTGTCTGTTTTGATGGATAGAATGAATTCATGCTGGATGAACTCAAGGAGAGATACAATGGGATGGAAATACAGGGAAATGTTGGGTAGAATGAGTGTTGTTCAACCAAACTCAGACTAAACAACAAGTGTCTTCTGAACAGTTGGCTTGAATATAGCAAAATACAGGTCAAAACAGATGGCTAATTGTTTGTCGGGTTTGGGATTCTTGGGATTGTTGAAAAGGAGGCACATGCCGAGCAAGACATAGAAGAATGATTCCAGGTCATGCTCGGGTCTGTGCTCCACTGGTTGTCCTGGGCTGATATGACTAAGTTCTGCGGCTATCCAAGGCCACGTGCCCTACAACACGTCAGAATACAAATGCAAGCAAAAAGAAGAAAAAAAGCACACTGTGCAATGAAGTTTATCATTGGCATCATTCATGCACTTTGGCAACATGTCACTGGCCATTGGGATCAAAATGTCATCCGTACTCTTCAATTCATTGCATGGAATAGATACAATGTCCCCTTCCCACTTGACAGGGACAGAGTCGACCAAGGGAGAGTCCTGCAGGAGTGAACCAGGCACAGGAAACAAGTTGTCTGATGGAGAGAAGTCGGGGTGGTCAGGAGTGGGGGCTGTGTAGCCCCAATCAGCCAGAAGCCCGCATTGAGGACACCACTTATCGATTGAGCCCTGAAGGGTTTCGCGGTCCTCAGTCTTCACTTGGGGCAAGCTCTGTAGTAGATCTTCAACCAGGTTTCTTTCCGGAGTCCCAGGTGCAAACAGTGGGTTGAAAAGGCTAATGTCATGGTGTAGTACTTTTGTGAGCTTGAGGGCATCACGATGTGCTGAGGAGGTTTGTGAAAAATTGATCCATGATCATTCAGGGGAGACTGACCTGTTATACAATCAAAGAAGCCAATTAACAACTCTGCAAGGGAGGAGAATTCGAAGATGGGGTAGCCTCTGGGGATTGATACCAAACAGGAAAGAACACGCAGCTGGTATTGGGGGTTATTTGGATACATGTGAAGAAGAGCACGGAGGATATGGGTTGAATTTGTGATGATTTCATTCGTGACAGGGTGTTCAGTCTGAACAAGCTGTTCATGGATTAGTTGAGGCACCCCAGTTACCCCAGCTTCATTCAGCATTGCTAAGATCTTCCCTTCAGTGTATCGTCGCAAGGGATCAATGAAACAATCTTTGACCACTACCTCTTTCTCCACTCCAGACCAGGCCAATTGGCCACTCCAAACAGTTGTTCCCCAACCATGCAATGAGCCAGATATAAATATGAGTTCTTTGATGTTAACCGACGTCTTGGTCCCATCCACCAGGGTAACTTTGATGTTCCTGGTCTTGTTCTTGACTTCGTGGACCATAATGTCAAAGCCGAGCATTGTGTGTTGAGTGAATGTGATTCTGAGCAAGATGCGGAGGAAAAGCTTGGGAAAGTTGTGGATGTTGATAGGATGGATAGAAATGGAACTGCCACGATCAAAAAGTGTGAAAATGACATCTTTGCCTAAAACTCGGAGGCAAGGTGTGGCATAATGCCCATCCTGAGCCTGGTGCAGGAAGGTGACTTTGCCAGCGAGTTCAATGAATGACTCCTTGAGTTTGTCTGAATCTGAGGACTTCATTTCACCGATGGAAAGGACATCGGTTCACATGTTGATTTTCTTCTCGCCAACAGGCTGATGGCAGAGTATGAGGTTGGGCTTGTGCAGCGCATTGCAGCTGGCCAGGCCCCTGTTAGCCCCTTCCCTGGTCCATTTCCTGTTTAAACGAGTCACCTTCCAGATTTCACAATTACCACAATTGATCTGACCTTTTCTTGTACACCAGATTTATGTTTGATTGCCTACTAGTTACATGTTGAAGTATCTTATTGAAAAACTGGGACATGGCCACCTTTGTGACCCTTGTCATAGGTTGAGGATGGTAAGGAGTGGAATGCTGCTGAGATAGTCGGTACTGCAGCATCTGGTTGCATGGTCAGGAAGGCATCCTTGTTGAAGATTCTTGCATTTGAAAAGAATGCAATGAGAAAACTGCTTGTCTGTTTCTCATCAAGAACCCAGTGGAGAGCATGAGTGTCGTTCTCGATAAGAGGGTCCATCATAATGCGATAGAGATCCTCTTTCCTGCACAACAAGGGAGGATGGGAGGCGAGCTGTTGAGTTGGTGAGCTTAGTCGCTACCTCATGTTTTGTCCAACCTACAACCAGCAGTGACAGTGGCATTGCATGCGAAACCAATGGATGCTGATTGGAATTGGAAAGAGATCAAGTGATCTACATCAAGTAGTTGTAAGTCATTGTACCTTTGTTTTGTTCATGACAGACGACTTTCAAGGCTGCACAGTAGGATGAGAAGCACGATCGGAGTGAGGATGGGTAGCTTATTTTATCCAATACCATCAATTACTACATATTACACAAATCAAGAAGTTCCCGGTGGCAACAGAACTAAACAGAACACAATGCATAGAAAAACTCCTTCGACCAATATTTGTTAAGCCAAAACTTGCTTGACAGTTCATAGCTGCTTTTGTTAGTTAGGCACAAATGTGCTTCCTTGCCAAAATTTGGAATCAAGTGCATAGGAGATCGTACATGAGAAAGCAGAATAATGCTACCAACTTGAGCCCCATTTGATTTGATGGCCCTCCAGAGTAAGTGCATCCCTGTCCCAGTGTGAACACCATTCAAGTCTTCTTGCCAATGAATGATATCAAAGTGCTGGACATAGGCGGCGAGGTGTTCAGTGTTTAGTGGGTGGAAGATGAGCCGAAGCTGAATGACGATGTGATCTGCCACCACGTTGTCAACTGTACTCACCAATATGGGAAGTGGAATCATACCTTCAATGTCTCACAAGGGCCAATTGCTCTCTGAGTCAGAACTTGTGATGATGGCATCATAGAGACCATGAGGATGACCAGTAGATGGTGGAAGTGCTCTCAGCGTTTGCAGGATGTCTACTTTTCCGTTGCCATGGTAAAGAGGTTGTTGTAGACAGAGCTTGTACCATACTTGAATGCGATTGAACAGAAGCAGGCAGTGGAAGTTCTGAGTCCTAGTACTTGGCATTGGGTGTCCTGACTTATCCTCAACGTGCTGTAAAAAGTCTCTAATGGTGGGATGGAGGTCTGGGATACCAAAAAGAGTGGTGGCTTCATCAATACCTATGCAAAGGGAGGGCTTTGTTGCGAGATGAAAAGCGGTGGTAGAAATGGTGCAGGTGTGATAAGGTTTTTGGGTGCCCGGAAGACACCCATGTGCAAGGGAATCAGTGATAGAGAAATAGTTGATGGTGGAGCGAGATAGTTGCAGGTGCTGACTCAGAGAGGAGACATCATCAATGTTGGTGTCATACTCGTCTTCCTGGTCAAAAATGTCATCATTCTCTGTATGCAGTGTAGCATCATTCATCCGATCCCGGGTCTCCAAATAAGTGGTGAGGTCAAAGCAAATACATTTGTTGGAGCAATTGAGGCAGCGAGCAATCTGGTCATAGTAATTCTGGTTGTTGCCCATCTGAGCAGAATTCTTGATTTCCTGAACATGGGCATGTTCAGTAGGGTCAGTGGACCATTGCATAATCTTAGAAATCTCCAGTCTAAAGATTGTTTCCGACCACCAGCCAGCATGCCAGAATCTTTGTTGTCATGAAACCATTGTAGTGTGTCCATTAACTTGTTCAGTGACTGGTCAGAGAATGTTGGAGCCTGTGCAAGGTAATGAAAGTCAAGCAATGAGCGGATGGCAATGAGAAATTGAAGAGGAACTGCGCCGGCGATGATACTGACAATATAGCGCTGGACAGTGCAGTGGTCACGGCCGGTGACCTGCTTCAACTTGGAGATACTGTCATTAAATGAGTGGTATCTGATGGTAGTTTGCAGAAGGGAGAAGTGGTAATCAATTTCAGGAGCTGTGGTGACTTTGATGCACCACTTGATATCGTGGTCCCAGGCAAAACGATGAAAATGGTGCAGGGACTCAATGTGAAGGAAAACCAAGGGGCAAGACAATGGCCACCCATCCCAAAATAGCTCCACAACCCTGTTCAGAGACAAGGCCTTGGCATGCTTCAGGAACTTCTTAAACACATATGGGGAGCATTTCTCAGAGGCTTTGCAGATGGCGGCAAGGGTGTGTGATCCGGTGCGCAGGTCATGACAAAACACATCCCCAAACTCTTTAGAGGTTGCTGTTGTGAATGGGGAGGCCTTTGGACTTACACCTGCTATCAGGGTCTGCTCTGGTGTGTCAGCGATGTGAGCTGCAAGCGGAGTGTAACAATAGTAGAGATTTCCTATAGGGTCGCTCATCATGTACCCAACACAGGTAGCAACCTTGAGCGGCTCCAGGACTCAATTTAAGCATGCATGGGTAAGCCTGTCCTACAGAAGACTCCAAACATGAGATTGTTTATGGGAAAACTTTGTGATGGAAAGAAGGGCGAGGAGTAGATATATGCAAAGATGTCTTGGAATGAATCTCTGGATCGAAGTTTGCGAGGCTGATAAGGACAGGGTATGCCATCTGATTCCCACTAATGACCAAAATGTTTGTCTTATCTGAAGCGAGGACAACACCCAATAGTGTTCCACCCTGGGGAATTTCATCCTAGAGTTTGCAATTAGATGGGATTGATTCCTCAACAGCTGTTTAATGTAACTAGCCTACCTGCATTGCCCACACATCATCACCACTCAGCCAGTCTTCATATATATGACAGATTCGTGCAGCAGATGTCCAGACTCTTTGAGGAACGAAGGAAATGTGGGGAGCAAGCAGGGGATTGCTCAAGATGGCCTATAGGCATTCCAGAGGAGGGTGATAGAAGAGGCGGGCTGGTCGTTTAGTGTGGTACTCAGGTTCTATTTGCTCGCATAGCCATTTGGGGCCAGATGAAAGTGTCTTAGCTTGCACTTGAAGATCCTTGCATGTTCAGAATGAAAGTGAAAGTTTTTTTTATCTTTCAGAACTGGTTTCAGCGCTAAGCAAAACGGAATAAGTGTTTGACTTAAGACGTTCAAGGATAATAGTGAATCAACATCAGCAATGCTAAGTCCTGAGCACAGGCACCAAGAAGCAAATTGCCATTCATCACTGGAAGCAAATGGAAAATATAGATTCTCTCATCACTCCTGGGCATACTTGTCCTGCCAGAATGATTCCATGAAAGTTGAACTGCCTGGAAATCCCTGGCTACAGCCTTGGTACATCTCTGTAAACCTTTGCTCGGCCTATGCTTCACCATCAATTACCTGTGAATCCACATCCGCTGGAATTCCGATATCTTCCAGCCCAAGCTTGTTGATGCCTAGATCATCATGATTGTAGAAGGTGTGGGGAGACGAAGGAACTTGAAATCAATGGTCAGGTTCACTTGCAGGCAAAAGGGCTGATTTGGGGTGGTGTCTGTCAGGTGTGTCATGACTTTGAGGGTCTAGTAAGTCAGAGTCATCAGAATAAAGCTGATACAAGCTTGTTCTTTGATCCTCCATCCAACTAGATGCATAACAGACTCCCATCAGCTGATTCATATGTTGAAGGACATTGACCTCTGAGCAGAACTTCTTGCCACATTGTGGACAACTGATCATCTTCAGCCTTCCATGGTCCTTTTTTGCTTTAGGTATTTGATATGACTCGCAGGCAAAGAGGATGGGGGTTGGCGCCATGGCATGTCAAGTGCATAATTGCTTGATATGTAAGTATGTAATTCTCACTTCTACACTTTCCCACCATCACAACATTCTCCTGCTGACCTGCACGAAATCAATATTATTCTGAGTTAGGACACAAATCCTTAGATTTCCAACCTAATCAACAGTTGGAAAATTCTGATATTTCACTTACAGGTAGTCCACTATACTAGCTACCTATCCTCCAAGTTTCATTTTCTCATTCCAAACCCTTCAAGAGATATTCACAAATCTCCTCTGAAGTGCTTTATGCTAGTGTTTACTACACTAAGAATCATACACTTTATTAGCCTCCTGTATATAGGAAAGCCCCTATGTAGATTACCTAATCATGTAGTGCATTGCTTCATCTGCACAGCTCTAGAGTCACATGTCCTTGCAGCATAGCATTGGATTTGTTTGGC
>JBBPQG010000346.1:0-22512 GCA_038092395.1 Boletus variipes var. fagicola | reverse complement strand
CATGTTTCTGGCAGGCAATATCAAAGAAAATGACATTGTTATCATGGCTTCCATCAATGGTGCACAAATCTACAAGGATAAGGAGTCTGATTGTTGGCTCTACATTTGGATTGTTCTCAATCTCTCTCCCAATCGGCACTATCACAAGTTTCACATTATTCCTGGCAGTTTCATTCCTGGCCCTCATAAACCAAAGAATATTGATTCATTTATGATTGTAGGCTTACATCACTTATCAGCGCTACAACAAGAAGGCCACCAGATCTGGGATGTGGCTCGTAACAAGACATTTCATTCTGACATCTATCTCCTTTTCATAACCGCAGATGGACCTGGCCTTGTACATTGGGATGGTCTGGTTGGACATTGTGGCAAGAACAGCTGTCAACTCTATTGCAGTGTCAGAGGACGACAAAAGAACTCTCGCTCTCACTACTATCCTGCACTATTATGCCCACATAATGCCCATAGAACCAGCAACCACCCACATCTCTGCACTTCATATTCCCCTAGACGGTAGTCAGGAGTACATGCCAAATTTGCTTCATCTCATGTCTTCACCCAATCAATGTCAATTCGAGTTGCACTGCACCAAAACTAGAATCTTGAAACCTCCACTTATTCTTGAACTCCAGCCATCTCGCTCACTTGGTGTTCCCATCTGTATGACAACCGATCTTATGCGCCTCACTGTGAATATCAGCAACCTCATGATATCCCTCTGGTGAGGAGATCTTGTAACGACTCTTGAGTCTTCAATGTAACGATCCTTGTTCCGGCTCTACCTTACAAAGGAACTTGGTATCGAGTCCGTAGGATATGTGATCCTAGACAACAGAGAATTTATAGCAATGGCAAGATAGTGCCCTAGAAGGGACTTCAATGACTAAAGGTGGTTGCCCGAGAGGGGACTTCAAGAGGAAAGAACAAAAGGTGAATAAGACTAAGGTCTGTACTACTATTAGTACGACTATATATACTAAGAGAGACCATGCACAGACCAAGCTATGCTAAAGGCTATGACTAACCATAAGTAGTTAATAGTGTGGTCACTGGGTACCATGAGGCGATAAGAGAGATAGGAGGGACTTATGCTATAGGCTCTAGATAAGAGCGGTTATTGCTATTGGTTGATAAGGGAAAGTGAGTCAAGAGGAAAAGCATGAGGCGATGATAAGAATGCAATGTGATCGCCATGAGGTGCATAGCCAAGATAAGAGATAAGATCATGTGACTAGATCATGTGACGAAGGTCACGTGATTGGTGTTGACAATGGTTGAACAGTATGTTCGGTATTTCTGTAATAGGTTAGCAATGATTAGGAAAGTGAAGTGTAGTGAAAGTTCAAGTAGTATTGGCATTTGGGTTGGCAAGTGGGCGCTGGTAAGGGCGAGCGTTACAGATCTTGTGTGTATGCCAACTGATGACATTGCTACCTGGGACTGGGCCGTTTTACGTGATGAAGAGACTTGGCAAGCTTACGGTCATGCAGTCGAAGCTGCTGGTCAATATTTACCAGGTTCATTTGATGTCAAACCATGCAATGTTGCAACCAAAAAAAATACGAGTTATAAGACCTGGGAGTCGTCATTCTAGGCAGATCATGTGTACTCTTCCTAGAATTTAGTCCGTGCATGAGTAAGCAAGGTGGCACAGCTCTTTGTTTCTTGCCGCCTCACTGCAGCATCCACAGCTCTCAGCGGAGGAGCATCTGACCTCCTGCATCTTGTCATTTTTCACACTCTCTTCATTCCTTCTAGTCTTTCCATCCTTCCCAATGGAAGACCCTAATCTAGCAGTAGCTCCAGACTTTACTACTGACAACTTCACTGAAGAGCGTGAAGTTTTCATTGATGCAGGTCTCACTGCCATTCAAGCAGCACTCGCTCTCAGGAACCACTGGTTTGTCTGCAACAATCACGACAAAGCCATGTGGCAACAGCAACAGCAGGATGCCGAAGCAGCCCAGGTAGCTGATCAGGAACAAGCTCACCAACTCAGGCTTCAGCGGGAGGAAGAGGAGGCACAGATCCTCTGAGACGAGCACAAGAAGAACAAAGCCAAGTTTGCCCCTGTTCCGGACAGACCCGTATCATCTCATCCCCTTGTCCTACCTTCCCTTGTCGCCACCCGCAAGCTCAAAAGTCACCAATTTTGCAAGCTATGGTATTTCACCAACGTAGGTTTAGACGAAGCCGACAAATCCATTTCTTATGCAGCAGATGACGATTCCTTGTCCATAGTACCGGGAACAGACGGATCTCACTCTTTCGTTCCGTCTGCGTTTGCTTATGACAAATCAGACGTCATTCAAGACAAGAACTTGACTTTTGAACAGTTCAGTCAAGCCACCCTGTGACTGATGAGCACCATGGTCAACAATGGATGGCAACAAAACCACGTCGACATGCATGTACGCTTCTGGTCCAACATAGAGAGCCACGAATGGCGCTACTCTCATATGGAAACCGAACAGCGAGACTCATGCACTACCAAGGTAACCAATGTCGCTTTTGGCACGCCACCATAGGAGGCCCCCAAGCTTTCAATCTCTCTTTGATCAACCAAGAGGTACTCAGCAACACCCACAACCGCATAGTGCTAAAACTCAACAACAAACAATACAAACTCTACAACAAACAGTACAAACTCATTTGTAAGTGTTTTCTCTCCATTTCTCAGACACAATGCACCACGTCATCGTTGTCCCTCCTACTACATCTTGTTCCATGGGATTCCTCCTTGTGATATTGAAGCCACGTCCACTGGTATCATTCCACACATGCATTACTCCTGCGTCCACTGGGTCATCCCATACGCAATTCTTAAGCCATGTCCTCTGATATCATTCCACATGTGCATTGCTCATGTGTCCACTGGAACCTTCCATACACTCAACTCCTGCCATCATGTGCTTACCCCCCATCACAGAATTGGCCTTAGACAGATTCGCCAAGGGGAATGAACCAACTGCAGGACCATCATACTCTCGTACCCCCAGCGGTCAAAAACGTCCTATTTCCCCCCCTGCAGAGCATCTCAAACTTCCTACACTTCAAAGAAAATGTGCTCCTTTTGTCCCCAGACGCAACAGCAACAACAGCAACTTAACGATATCGTCACCCTCATCCTATTCATCTGTGCTGTCTGCCTGGGAAGGCACAAACATGACGTCTCAAGATGCTCGGCCACATGCACCTGGGATAACAAGAATGACACATTTGCCGAATGTGTTGGCATTAGCCTCCACTCAAGAGCAGGCAAACAACTCTGCTTGAAGTGGCAGAGAGCCACTGGATGCACCAAGACCCACCATGCACTCCACATCTGCTCTGGCTGCAGTTCCAGATCCCACGGAGCCCAGCATTGTCCTTGCACAGAGAACCCTCTCCCCCTCGACACCATACAAGGCTGAAGCATGGGATCATGCCCTCCGAACAGCCAATCTTTTTCTTCATTTCATTGACATTCCTACTGGTCTCTGTAATGGTTTTTGTTACGCTTGGTCTGGGTAGGAACAAGCGTAGCCTTTGAGTGATCAAGGGACAAGAGTGTTGAGTCAAAAGTACGATGAGGACTTATAGAACGGAGGGTCGAAGGTCAAGGATACTTATGGGGGTGTCCACACAAGGATCAAGGGGACTGGGCTGAGACCAGTAGTTCAAAGGTTCAAGGGAGCTGGGCTAAAACCAGTGGAGGGCGAGGCAAGAGCAAATAGATTGTATGTGGTACAAGAAGACAAAGGAGCTCAAGCGTGGGGAAATGCTAGAGCAGTATCTACAACTTATATATGTTGGATATACAAGCGTTAAGGGCAGGCATAGAAAAGAATAGAAACGGATGGAAGAGATGATGACTAAGTAAGTGAAGACTGTCGGAACGCCGACGGGAAGAACACGTGAGAGGAATGTGTCATCATAAAAGAAAAAAAAAATAAGTCCACAGAGAGTAAATGAGACGTGTCGTTGATACAAAACAAGGAGGAAAAGAGAGAATTGTAACACTTTTCTTGTAGATTTCCCTACCATATCACATACCCAATCCCCCCCCAATAAAGATTCCGTGTTAATGTTTGCAGATGAGTTTAAAAATATGATAGATCACGAACTCATCAAAGGTAGATACATTGGATGGACCCTTCTCAGATTCTCTACTTGCATCTCTACTTGGTCCTTTCCAATCCTCACCCATCTCCATAATCCCGAAACCAGGCTGTTCTGGGAAATTTAGAATCGTCCAGAACTTCTCCTTCCCCCTTTCCCCATCTACACAACTTTCTAATCCATCCATTAACTCGCACATTAATGCCACTAATTTCCCTGCTACATGGGGAACCTTTTCCATTGTTTACCTCTTAATTTCCTGTCTCCCCCCAGGATCAGAAGCAGCAACACATGATGTTGCCGAAGCATATCGCACCATCCCACTGCATCCATCCCAGTGGCCAGCAGCAGTAGTCCGTGCAGCACACGACAAACTCTATATTGACACATGCACAGCTTTTGGAGCTGCACCAATAGCGGGAGCATATGGCCACCTTGCGGACGCAGGAGCGGAGATCTTCAGATCCCATGGCATTGGTCCCATGGATAAGTGGGTAGACAATCACATTTTTCTACGCATAAAAACAGAGCACCTCAATGAGTACAACTCTTCACGTGCAAAATGGGCACAGCACATAGTCGAGGCAGGTAACATCAAACAGTCAGGCAGTCGCCTATGGTTTGCAGGCCTCTCTACATCTGATGGTCAAGTTGATGAATTCAACGAAAACTGCCTTTTTCCCATCACAGATCTCTCTCACCAATCACCCTGTTCCCAGCATGACGCTAAATTTACATACACGTTAGGTGATGTCGACTCCCTTTTGGAGGAGCTAGGGATTCCATAGGAAAAATCCAAAGACCAACCATTTGCTACCTCCACCATTTATATTGGTTTCGAATGGAACCTACTCACTTCCAGAGTCGCACTTGCTCCCAGGAAAATCGAGAAATATCTAGCAGCGATAGACGAATGGTCACAACGCACATTCCACATCCTAAAAGACGTACAGTCACTCTATGGCAAACTGTTGCATGCATGTGCAGTGTTACCCCATGGCTGCGCGTATCTAACAGCCCTAGAATGCATGTTAAGGGTATGCCATGACAAACCATTCATGCCGCTCCGCCCCGTCAATGGAATCAAAGCAGAGCTCACCTGGTGGCGTGAACGCCTCCAATGAAATGAAGTAGCTCAGGCTATAAAACCTCCCTCTAACTTCATTGACGTGCTAGCTTTTTCCGATGCCAGCTCTGGCATGGGCATGGGCATTGTCATTGGCCAATGGTGGCGAGCCTGGACCCTGCACCCAGAATGGCGACACATTCGCGGTGCCCAACGAGACATTGGATGGGCGGAGGCAGTCGGTTTTGAGCTCTTGGTTTACACCCTTGACCTTCTCCCCACAATGCACAGCCACGTCACTGTCCACAGTGACAACTCCAGAGTTGTTGAAGGATGGTGGAATGAAAGGCATTGGAACATTAAAGTCAATCATGTCTTTCGACACATCCACACCTTCCTCCTGGAAGCAAATCACGTCTGTGAAATCTGAACCAAATATGTCCCAAGCACATGCAACCCAGCTGATGCCCCTTCAAGAGGAATCAATGGCCCCCCTTCCCTCCTCCTTCCGCACATTCCCATTCCTACCCAGCTTGTTCCCTTCATCGTCAATGTTGAGCCTTCAACCTCCAACTGGGACCCTCCTCCCCTCCATCAGCCAATCCTCCCTCCGAGGCATAGCAAATCTGATCGCCTCCAGCGCTCTAACAACGCAGTTGAGCAAACAAGGCAATCCAGGAGAGAAGAAAAAAAGCTCATCTTCAAGTCCCTCTACCTCTAAGTACATCACTGGCCTGCATTTTAACTCCCCAATCTCACCCGCCATGGCTTCCCCCAGTGTTCCTCCCTCCCTCATAGGCTCATGTCTTCCACGTCCCTACCATTCATCCTTAGCCCTGGCACCATCCCCCCTATGCCCTCATTGCTGCGCCAAAGAACAACTCAGCCTTTGGTTACTGATGACACAATCTACACATGAAAGTAGCACAGGCCGCACCCTACCTATCATATCGGAACAACAACTCGAGCGCATACTCGATGTCATTGTGGCATCATGGACCGAAAAGACCAAAGAAATGTACAGAGCAGGACTCCTCGTTTTCCATGTTTACTGCGATTTACACCACATCACAGAGTCTGCGAGATGCCCAGTCACACAACCCCTCCTTTCCACTTTTCTCACAAGCTGTATGGGCACATACTCGGGTTCTACAATGTCCAATTTTGTCGCCGGTATACGGGCCTGGCACATCTTACATGGTCAACCATGGGCAATCAATCAAGATGAACTCCGTTCTATTTTAGAAGGTGCTGCGAGACTAGCCCCCGCTTCATCCAAGCGCCCAAAACGCATTCCTTTCGAGCATAGCACGCTCCTGTCTTTCTTAACTTACCTAGACCTTCAATCCCCACGTGATGCAGCAATCTTCGCTTGCATTGTAATCACTTTCTACTCAGTTTCTCGACTGGGAGAATTCACTGTTCCGTCTCTCACAAAATTCTCTCCCAGTTCCCACATCACCCCATCTCATGTGTCAAGAATGAAAGATCACAAAGGTCTAGATGTCATGGCCCTCCATCTCCCAAGAATGAAGTGTTCTGCAGTGGGAGAAGACACGCAGTGTGCTCCCATCGCACATCAACCAATCCGGTCGCATGGTTGGACAATCACCTTTGCATCAACACACTGGGCCCCAACGACCACCTTTTCGCATGGAAGCACCACAAGGGTCTATGCCCCCTCACGAAAATGGAAGTCACAAATTGGATCAAAGATATAATGTCCCAGTTCAACTTACCAGACCTCAAGGGTCATAGCCTACGCATAGGAGGAACCCTACACTACCTACTACAAGGAACACCCTTTGACGTCATCAAAACAATGGGCCGCTGGTTGGGTGAATCATTCACACTATATCTGAGACGTCATGTGATAATCCTAGCCCCATATCTACACAAGAGAACGGACACAGCGGAACAGCTTACTTGCTTCATCATGCCGCCAGTCCGTTGAGGTAAGCCTCCTCCTTCATCATGGGAAGAGCTTCACTGCACGCATCACAGGCTCCTTCAATTCAGGATCGCAGCTCGCTCTCGAGAGTCAAGACAGTGCCTTGGGCCAGAAAGCCCTGTGGGCTTTTGCCCATTCCATTCCTACTATTCATTACTTCATACTAGCACCACTGTTAGCCTTTCACTCTCACATTTCATCCATTCAATTGGAACCGTAGCATTTGACATTCATGGATTGTGGTCTACCTGTTTTGTCTCACCCCAGGTCTGCTACATAATGTCCTACCTGAGCACCATTGGAAAAACCTTTGTAATCTCATGAGAGGTTTTCAGATCATGTCCCAGCACGAAATCACACATGAGCAAGTTCTTCAAGCCACTGTTCTTCTCGCAGCATGGGAGCACAAATTTGAAGAAATTTACTATCAGTGTCACAATGATTGGATCCATTTCCTTTGGCCATGTGTACATCAAGTTGTCCATCTTGGTCTGGAAACTTTTCAAAAGGGGCCACCTATATGTACTGCTCAGTGGACTATGGAACACACGATCGGGAATCTGAAACACGAAATACAACAACCCTCAAATTACCTTGTAAATTTCGCTAATGAGGGTCTTCGACAAGCACGCATCAATGCTCTCCTCGCAGCACTTCCAGAACTCAATGATTCTCAGTCTCGCCTTCCACCTGGTGTGGTCGACCTTGGCGATGGCTTTTTTCTACTTAGTAAATCTGACAAAATTCCTGTAAATCCATTTTATGGTACCAGTGGCACTATCTGGGAGTTTCTTGATCAACCAAACCCCATCCTGAAGATCAAACACTAGGCACAACTTTTATTGCCAAATGGATAGATTACTCGTAGCGCTTGGAGAGAGTGTCTCCTGATAATACACAAGTTTCTTGAATGATCAAGGTGTTTTATATCCAATATCTGGCTGATGTATAAGCTAAACATCTATAGTTTACACTTCATAACACAATACTCTTTGGTAAAGTCCTCTATTACACAAGACTGGCAGTTGGCAGTGAGGGGAACCTACATTTTACGAATGTTGCACTTGTCTGTGCATTTTCACGTCTGGACCAGGCTACTGTAATGCTCGCCCATAAAGAAGACTCTCATGCCAAAACTACTTGAACTTTTGGTACACTTTACTTTCCTAATCATTGCTAATCTATTACAGAATTACCGAACATACATCAACTATTGTCAAAGCCCTCATCACCTGACCTTAGTCACATGATCTTATCTCTTATCTCGGCTATGCACCTCATGGCAACCACATTGCCTTCTTATCGTTGCCTCATGCTTTTCCTCTTGACTCACTTTCCCTTATCAGCCAACTCTTATCTCTCTTATCGCCTCATGGTACCCAGTGATCGTACTATTAACTACTTATGGTCAGTATAGCCTCTAGCATAGCTTGGTCTGTGCACGGTCTCTCATAGTATATATAGTCGTACTTATAGTAGTACAGACCTTAGTCTTATTCACCTGTTAGTTCTTCCCCTTTCATTGAAGTCCCTGCTAGGGCACAATCCTACATTGTTATCCATCTCTGTTGTCTTAGGATCACATATCCTATGAGCTCGATATCAAGTTCCTTCATAAGGTACAGTTGGAATAAGGTATCGTTATATTGAAGACCAAGAGTCGTTACAGCTACACTCAATGCATCTTACTTAACAGTACCAACATGTGAAGTCACTGATGGTATTTTGGTTGTTGACATCCCTCATATCATCAGTGTCATAGCAATGGTCCCAGCACCCATCGCTTAGCAAATGGCATCAATCAAGATGGTTTCTTCGCAGTCAAAAAGCCAGGTTTGAGTGTCTCACATTTTATGCATGATGATGGGGGGGTAATGGATGATGATGAGGCTAATGTAGACGTCAACTAGCTCACTCCAAGTCATGAGAATAGAAAGATTTTGATTGAAGGAATATAGCCTGAGTGCATTCATGATAGCCTTGGTATTGTACATCTGATATCATACATGACAAGTGAACCTGAAGACTTGATTGAAGGCTTGAAGTGGACTACTTGGATTCACGGTTACAAGTGCTAGTGGGTTTTTTTATACTTGTATGCTGGTCTTTGGGGTTTGTTTGCCTGCATATAAACAAGAAGTGTTGTGCAAGGACACATATATTGATGGAAATACTTACCTTACCACCAGAAATTGAGGGAACTGATAGTGTGCTGACTTTCAAAATGGGTGGAAAATCACCATCCTCTGACTTGGACTCAGTTGGGCTATTGTTTGTGATTGGATCTTTGACTATCTGATTAATAGTTTGAGAAAACAGACTTTTTGCTCACTGCACTTGCAAGAACATTTCTTATTCAGAGGGATGAGGATCATTGCTGAATTTTCAACTTGTTTTCTGATGGTCATGTTTTCATCCTTTTTGACAGGCATGTAAGAGTGGATTTGAGAGGAAATGACTTCAATAGTGAGAGGGCCAGGGAACTCAGGATTATAGGTAAAGGTATATGTGTCTTCAGGGTGTTTTAAGGGTAGAGCAAGTTTAACATGGTTGTCGGTGCTGGTGAATGACATGGTTGCAGACAAGATTAGATAATTCTAATAAAGTCAGATCTTAGAGTCTGTAATTCTGAATTTGTGTCCCCTATCCTTTCTTTATTTTGTTCCCCCACCTTCTTTCCCCCACCTTCTTATTGAATATACCTGGTACCATCATGAGAACCTGAATCCTTGCTTCCTCATCCCCTCCTTCATCTAGCCCTTCTTTTGGCTCTCCTCTTGATATGCCAGTAACCCAATCAATGCAGGCACCATTAACACAGCCACAGCCACAATTAACCCCAACTTCACTCCCACCCCATGTATATGTACATGTCCTTTTGGACCAATTTGGAGTGGTAAGGTACTGATCCTCTCCTAGGCCTCTCTTGTAGACCTAGGCTTTTATTAAAAGCAGTCTGGGCCACCAGATTATCCATCTTATATGAACTGTATATGTGAGATTCACACCAGCCACGAGCAAATCAAAAAAATAGAAATAGAAATGGCAAAACTTGTAGCCAAACGTGATACACTCAGGTAATTAGCCAATGTGGTTGCAGGTAGGTTACTAATGGAGCATGAGTAATAGGGAGGTAATTAAGGCCAATGTCGTCATCAATCCCACACTTCCCACCCCCTCTCGCCCCACACAAGAAACTCATCCCAACATCAAGTTCTGGACCCTCACAGACACAACAACTGGCTCATATCACCTGAAGTGCAACAGGCACAATGTGGAAAAGAACCCCACCTTGAGGAAGAAGATGGTAGGCCTGTCTCAAGTGGCCATCTTACAAGCATACACGAGTGCATTCGAGGTGCTTGGTGCAAACTGGTCAACATGAAACATGCTCCACAAGTCTGGGGGGAGCTAGACACAACAGCAAGAGATTTCTTCCATGAATATGTAGAAAAGTCCTGGCCGCTTTTTAGGTGTGCAGAAGGTGGATGGAAGCTTGACTGAATGGCATGCTCAAGCTACCCTGCATGGTGCGCTGGTCATATAGACCAGAATGGAAACTGGCTAACCAAGGAAGAAAGGAAGAAATGGAAAGCGAAATTCAGAGGTGAGAGTGAGAACAGCAAAGGGTTCACCTGCCCGACAAAAGTTCCGAAAGGTAAAGTAGCATTGTGAGTTGGAATATATACTAATAACTATCTCTGCAGTGACAGATTCATTTTTTTCTACGTTGTCAGAGTCCAAATGAAGAGTATTCACTCTCTTTCAATACATCCACCACCTTCAACAGTTCCAATGGCAGTCCTGGCTCGAATAACATGTCAACTACTTTAATTTCTGCAACTATTTCTACCCCTGCAGTGCTCAATTCTACCACTCCCGGCTCAGACAAGGTCTCACCAACTCTGGTCTCTGCAACTCTTCCTACTCCTGCGGTGCTCGATTCTACCTATCCCAGCTCAAACAATTCCTCAACTACTCTGGTCTCCGCAACTATTCCTACCCCTGCAGCACTTGATTCTACCACTCCCAGCTCAAACAATCCCTCAACTACTCTGGTCTCCACAACTATTCCTACCCCTGCAGCACTTGACTCTACCCTTCGCGGCTTGGACAATTCCTCGACTACTCTGGTCTCCACAACGATTCCTACCCCCACAGTGCTCAATTGTACCCTTCCTGGCTCAGACAAGGTCTCACCAAATCTGGTCTCCACAACTCTTCCTATCCCTGCAGTGCTCAATTCTACCACTCCCAGCTTGGACAAGGTCTCACCAACTCTGGTCTCCACAACTCTTCCTACCCCTGCAGTGCTTGATTCTACCTATCCCAGCTCAAACAATCCCTCGACTACTCTGGTCTCCACAACTATTCCTACCTCTGCAGCACTTGACTCTACCCTTTGCAACTCAGACAATATCTTGCAAACTCTGGCCTCCACGACTGTTCCTAGCCCTACAGCACTTGACTCTACCTATCCCAGCTCTACTCCTTCAAACACAGCACCGGTTGCAGTAGCGCACCACAATCCATTGTGAGTCACATTTTACTCTGACAAACTACTGTACAACCAAATATAGGTGTGGGCTTGCATTAGTCGCTGCTGAATTTGGTATCAACATCCCTGCCAAAAGCCCCGAGACCGCCAGTGCAACAACAACAATGAATCCTATTACTGACTCAGAGGTACTTGTGTCATCTCAACCAAGCGCCAGTGCAAAGAAGATTGTAAAGATGTGGCCAGGACTAGTCCACAATGGAAGGTAAGTGATATATACCAGACAGCTTTGAATTCCCCTCACTCCTCCCATTCTCAGAAACCTGTGTGCACACTGTTGGCTCAGGGCATTCAAAAACACAAGTAGTGGAACAACTGCCGAGTTCAAACACTATTATGACTCATTGAGCAAGGAGAAACAGGAGGCAAGTCATTAATTCACCATCTCTTGTAGTCACTGATAAGCTTGCTAAAGGCATATGACAAAGAGGCAGCAGATCTGGTTCATCAGTATTCCTAATGCATTTTGGAAACTAATATATTATACTCTAGGTGGCAAAGAATGCCTGGAATAAGGACATTTATTCTGGGACGATTTACTAGCATCCGAGATTGCTCTACCTGCAAGATTTCTGCTCACTGCAACAGCTGTCATTTCCATTTGAATTTCGCAACTATCCAAGTTCTCAACAATTCTCATTCACTGCCATCTCACCATGTTTGCCTTGCCATGTTTCATTGTCACCATTCTACTGGCTTTGTACACTTTTGTTTTCATTCAGATAGATGCTTTTTGGTTTGCTTTTGGTGCACTGCTTTTGTAGCGTTTTTATCCTGGTGTTTCCATCTGTAGCTAGCATGAATGAGATGTTTTAATTTGTGATCATACCAGGTCAGATCGAGGATAGGTGAAATATGTTTTTATATGACAAGATATGATACAACCATTGTAGATTCATATGTTGTCATATACGGTCAGATTGGGCTGGCAGAGAGCCAGGAACTCATACAGATGAGCAGATATTATGATGTATGAGATAAACAATGTCTGACATCTAGGACAATATGTCATGCTGCCCTGCCATATTGAAAATATGATATAACTCTCATTTTGTGCAGGGTATATGATCCAGCATTATTCGAATATTATCCTACTAATCCATAATACCTGGTCACATGTGACCCTACTGGGCCATACCCAGTTTTCACTGGGCATGACAGATGGATGTAGTAACAGTGACCAACTCATTACAGGACAGAACAAAGCTGCACATTAATGCATTACCTTATGCAATAGGCATGATGGTGAGCACAATGAAACACAGCAGACAGGTGCAATGACAATGGCATCACTACTGTGTATCATATTGTATAATAGGTATGTTAGTATTATGGGATAGTGTAACGCACAGTGCAGTTAGTGACGAGCGGAGCGTGAAGTTACCTTGGTCTGAACAAGTTCAACGAGTGGAGGATGAGGTAACAAGTAGAGGAGCCTGCTAGGCGATGTCTACCACAGTCTATCTCAGAAGATGAACTGAGACTCGAGGTGGGCTCGACGGGTCTCCGAAATCCAGGTGCTAGCTGCTGGAGCTCTCGGGAAGTATCACTAGAACTATGCTGGTATTGCATAGAACTAGCTTACGGAAATACATGATAAAAGTACAGAGTATATATATGGTAGGCCCCTGGTCCATGTGAGTAAGGTAAGTAATATAAAAGGAAAAAGGAGGTGGGAGTCCAAAGGACAACTGTGCTCCGTATAGTCCATCCCAATGATGTGGAACTGCGGGAAGTGGCAGTGTGATCTAAAAGAGGAACGCTGTGCAGGTGGAAGTCTGAAGGAATCCCATATGGAAGTAGAATGAAAGGAAGAAGCTAAATATAGAGTGGAGGCGGGGCGCCGTATGAGTACATAAGAAGTGGATATAAAAGGAGAAACTATCTGGAGGACGACTCCAGTACGAATACAACTCCATAGAGTAAGAGACAGAGTCTAAAGAGAAACAAGTAAAGCAGCATAGCTGCCCAAGCATAATAGTAAAGGAAAAAGAGTACCCCCTTAGTAGACTGTAACATTACCCCCTGTTTACAGTTGAAGCACCTGTGAGACCACTCCTTTAGTCGCAGTCTCCCTCATTTACTTTGTAGTCAGTGGGGTCGTAGTCATCCTGGGGGTTGCAACGAATGACACAGTTTTCCTCGCAATGTCCAAGTTCCCCACAGATGGAGCAGCGATGGCGAGGGCAGAAAGTTTGGATGTGCCCCGGCGCTGTGGTGAGGCAGAATGGGCATTGATAGCAAGGACAATCCGGGTGCAAGTGACCAAACTCCTGACAGGTGAAGCAATGAGTGAGAGGACGAGGAGGAGGGAGGACAATGGAGTTGACATCTATTGGGTTTTTGGAGGAACCTGGCGTCGGCGAGGGCGAAGCTGCAGCGTCCTTGTTATATCTACCAGAGGTGGGATAGGGTGTGTCTGTGCATGAGCATTTGCACAGTCCTTTAGTAGAGCCTCCCACAGCTCATGCAGCAGAAGACAAGAGTCTGAACCAAAGTGTTGCCTTAGCTTGTTTAAGTTTATGAGAACTTGCTCCAGGGGACAGTGAGATGGGGTGTTCTCAAGCAGGGAGAACGAAGTTGTCAGGTGGCGGGGTGATGGCTCCGACAAGGGGGATTGTGGTGAGGAAGTTTCGAACCTCATTGGAGGACACGGGGAGTTCTGAAAGACTTCGGGGGCGAGTATTGCCGCTAACTCCTCCATTGCCACCATCAGTTGGTCCTGCAGTAGGAGCATGAGAGGCTGGGGTTGGCGGAGGTTGCATGGGGATGGGGGTGTAGGAGGCGGTTTGATCGGTTGAGGCAGACCCTGCATCACTATCTCCATCCTCCCTTCTACTAGATCTGTCAACCTCATCCTGGGCCCAGGTGTCCCGATCCCATGGGTGATTCTCATCGTCGTTGAAGTAGTATCATCGTAGGTTGGAGGGGAGTGTGTTAAGTATTGGTCTAAGAATATGTGCGAAGAGGGGTCTAGGGAGTCCCCGAAAGACGTTGTTGAATCCATGGTTGTAGAGTGCGTCGAGAATTGCGTCTCGAGACTCGTGGATGGACTGTTCCATGGCAGTGGCATAGATAGGCAGGGTCCCATCTGGAAATAGCTGGGCATGGAGAGTGCGGGAGGTGGCATAGGTATGGAATATGCTGACCAAGGATCTGAGTATTGGAACATCCTGGTAAGCAGGAATGGAGGGTAGTGTGATAGAGGCAGTGGCGTTCTCGAGGACAGCGCAATACAAGATTCTGCGGGAACGAGTTGGGAGACAGTGGATGCAGACAGGGATGTCGGCCGGGATGATGTGGACATAGAAGGATGTGATGGACGACATGTAGTGGAGCTAGAGCTCAACACTTAGAACAACGAGAGTGGTATGTGGTGGCTATGGAGGAAAAGCAAGGGGATCCCTCGCCTTATATTCCTCAAGGAGGTTGGGTGCATGTCCCATGTTGGACTCTGGTTCCCAGGTATTTTCAGAGGATGGGCATCCTTTCCACGAAACAAGGTAGTGGTAGCATTGAGCGGAGCCCCAATGGGCTAGGATCTGATCAATCTTGAACTCCTCTTCTCTGTCTATTACGTCCGGCAGAAGCAGGATGAAATTATCCCCATGTTCCACAGTAGTTCTATATGGAGTGAGAAGGGAGGCGTGGAAGGCATTGTGAATTTTCCACGTTCATGGGAGCCGGAGTTTGTATGATACCGGCAATATGACTTGTGTGATCTCGAATGGTCCTTCCTGTCAAGAAGCGAGTTTCTTGGAGGGGTAATGGAGTCTCAGGTTGCGGCCCTCGAGCCACACCTTATCACTGACTTTCCAGGGTTTGAATTTTGAGGTTACATGTTCCCTCATATATCATTGCACCTTTTCGTGCGTGGTGGTGGCTTCTAGTTGGACTTCATCGAGGACCCCGAGTCGTTTCTCGAGGGCGGGAAGGAACATAGTTCCGATCTGTGGGTAGGTGTGTGGCTTGTACCCCATCATTAGGCTAAAAGGAGTCTTTCCTGTCATGGAATGGACGGAGGAATTGTGACAGTACTCTGCCATTGGAAGGAGATCTGACCAACAGGAGGCGTCACCTTGGCAAAAGATCCGAAGATAAGTCTCGAGTTCCTGGTTGACCCGTTCTGTTTCTCCATCGGTTTGTGGATGGTATGCGGAAGAAAGGAGTGGATCATAATCAAGAAGCCTGGCCAGTTCTCGAGTGAAGACTGAGGTGAATTGCGGACTGTGGTCCGAGATTATCTTGTCATGGAGTCCAAACCGTGGGAAGACTTTTTCGAAAAAGAGTTGTGCGACGCCCTCGGCATCCACGCTCTTGTGACATGGAGTGAAAATCACCCCCTTAGTAAGGCCATGGTTGACCACGACCATGACAGAATCATATCCATGCGACAGCGGCAAGTCCATAATGAGGTCGACAGAGAGACATTGGAAAGGTTGGGAGGAGGCGACAGGGAGAGGTGTCAATGGGGGAATGGTGGGATGAGTATTGACCTTGTTGGCTTGGCAGGTTGCACAGCCCTGTATGAAGTGGCGCACAAACGCAATGAGGCCAGGCCACCAATAGTCACATTGCACAAGGTTAACCATTCGATAATACCCGCCATGACCACCCGCAGGCAAATCATGTAAGATGTGAAGGAGGTTGCATCGGTGGTCCTCGGGCACATAAGCCTGATCCTTGAAGTAGAGAATCCCATCGTCAAAGCGCCAGTCATGAATGGAGGAGTGGGGGATGCCTGATGCACCCTCGTGGAGCGAACGTAGTTGACCAATGACAAATAGGTCGGAGGTGGATGACTTCTCGATAGAAGTCTGGATGTCTGTGGTGAATCGTTTTATGAAAAGCTCCCCTAGCAGTAAGGAGACAGCAGCATTGTCATTTGCTGTTTCCACATTGTCCTTACGCAAGAGCACGTCTGCGGGGCCCATGTTAGTCCCCGGAGTGTGCTGAAACAGGAGGTCGTAGTCCTGTAGCGTCAATAGCTATCTAGCTTGCTGCCTAGAGAGCTTCCTTGGGTCCTTGAAATAGCACAGATTCTTGTGGTCTGTGAGCACAGTGACGGGCCGGTTGGTTCCAGTGAGGTAGTGCTGCCATTCTTCTAGCACGTGTATAACCGCTAGAAGTTCTCAATCGTAGATGTCATAATTGCGTTCTGCTGGGGAGAACGTCTTTGAAACGTAGCAGCTCAGATGCAGGTCTCCATTGCCATCCTTCTGCATTAATACACCACCGCTCGCTGTGAGTGAGGCATCCATCATTACGTAAAACGGTTTTGAGGTATCCAGCATCCTTAATACCGGTTTGGTGGTGAAGGCCCTTCAGAGGAGGTCGAAAGCCTTCTGTTGCTCATGCATCCAGGACCATGGCTGCCCTTTCTTTGTCAAATCCAAGATCGGTTGCACAATGTCAGAGAAGTTGGGAATGAACTTGTGGTAGAAGTTGCAGAATCCAATGAATGAATGGACTGCACGAACTGACTTTGGGGGTTCCCAGGTTGCAATCGCCAAGAGCTTGGTTGGGTCCATCTTGATGACCCCTTCACGAATGACCATACTGAGGAATTCTACTTCCAGGGCATCAAACGTGCACTTTTCTAACTTGAGGCCAAGCCGGTTCTCTCTTAACCGCTCCAAAACTCGCCTCGTCCTGTCGTGGGTTCCCTGAGATCCTTGGAGTGGATCAACATATCATCCATGTAGATGATCAACCATCCTTCCGCCACCATATCCTTGAAAATAAAGTCCATGAATGACTGGAAAGTCGCCAGACTGTTGCAAAGGCTGAAGAACATAATGAGAGGCTCGAAGAGGCTGAAGGGCGTGATGAACACCGCCTTCCAGGCGTCTTTAGTCTTGATCCAGACATTGTTATATCCCCAGCAAATATCCATCTTCATGGAGTAGCGAGAACCTTTGAGCTTATCCATCAAGTCTCCAATGAGCGGGAGAGGTACACGTTCTTGACAGTGTGCTCGTTAAGGTAGTGGTAGTCCTGGCATGGTCTCAGATTACTGTCTTTCTTAGAGACAAAGAAGAATGGAGAGGCCTGGGGAGAGTTAGATGGGTGTATACATCCAGCCTTTAGATGTTCTTGTATAAATTCTTGGCATGCCTCTCGCTCCTTAGGGTTGAGTGGATATGCCTTTGCGACTCGTGGGTTGAAAGTGTCATCTAGATCGATGCCGTGATCGAACAACTGATATGGTGGAAGGGGACCATTGTCCTTCTTTTGGAAGACGTCCTTAAAATCTCCAAACTGCCACAGGAGTTGAGCCTTGCTTCTCATTGCTTCCTGAGCCAGGGAAGTCAAGATTGTAGTTTTCCTTATGGAGGGCCAGGGGTGCTCTTCTTCGTCATCGTCCTCCTCACATTCTAAGAGTCCGGGAACTTCCTCCTTCTGGGTGGTCAGGTCCACCTCAGGAACCTTCAGCATAACCTCCCCCTTTTGGGCAGTGAGTACCAAGTCAACCGCGCATGTCCACCATCGCACTCGCCATTGTTGGAGTTTTGTTACCTGGCATTTCTTATTGAATATGTTTATAGTGGCGGCATGATCCCCTTCGCCACTTGGGATTTCCAGGTCGGTTGGTTCCACCTTGGCTAATCACACCTTTCCTGTACTCCAATCGATCTCCGGGTTGTTGTTGGGGAGCCAAGGAAGCCCAAGGATTACGTTGTCCTTGCCACAGTCAATAACAAGGAAGTCTCAGAGATGGGTGGTTTCTCCGACTTTCATCAAGATCATTGCCTTTTTTCGTATAAGGCCATTATGGTTAGGCATACCATCTACATTGCTTGCCCACAGGGGAGTCTTTAGTTTTGAAGTGGGGATCCCACACACTGCGACCAAAGTGTAGTCGATGAAGCATCCAGTGGCACCTGAGTCAATCAGGGTTTTAGTGTCAACGATTTTGAACACAGTATGATCAGGGGGGTAAAGAGTGACTGGAATCATGATTGATTGTGAAGCTGCCCCTGATACAAATACTGATGATATGGAATGAGTGGTGTTTCGTATAAAGGTGGAGGACGATGTCAACCCTTCTCCACCTTTCAAAAATCCTGGCGTGGTCCTACGTTATCCACGACCTTGCCTGGTTCTACGTTATCCAGGTCATGACTCGGGTTGCCTAAGCCGCAAGCCTTAAGCCTAGCCGCACAATCGGTTCCAGTATTGGCGAGCTTCTGCACCGAGAGGGGTGTTTTGCCATTGATGGTTGGTTGGTTGGTTCTGCCTCTGGCTTGGTCCTTCGTTATCCAAGTCCCTTCCTCATTGCGCACAGCCCATCATGCTACCTTTTTTAATCCTAGTTTGACTGTGTTGATATGGGCCGACTTTGCCTAGAGGGTTGCAGTCCAAACCCCACATCGTGACCCCCGACGTGTTGATGGTCCCTGGTTATCCCGCCTCAAGTTGCTTCTGCCCCCACCATCTGTGACTGGGGTACATCCTTCGGGTTCATGCCTGAGTCATCCTCAGGGCTTTCCTCCCAGGTAGCCTCTCGGAGGTCTGCCAGCACAAGAGCAGAAAATCTGTTTGTTGACCTTACGAACTGGGCTCTGCAGTTCGCCTTGATCCCTACTTTTTGGCACTCTTGGTACGAGGCTGAATGTACTGCAGCCATGGCCTGGTAACCTTCCTCTTCTGCGTCAGGATCCGTCGAGTCCTTGAATGCAGTCTTGAGGATCTTAATAGCAGCACCTTGGTCCTTCCTTGATAGACTCTCAATATAGTCTTGGACCTCATTACCCTCCTGCCTAGTCGCGTCATCAAAGCTGTTGTTGGTGGATATGGCTCTTGTGCTTTGTGACCATCATTGTTGGGGTGTGTGATATTTTTGCGACGAGGAGGGCATATGACAGAATTGTGTCCGGTCAGTTCCGGATTGAGAGTGGTTGGCGGACCTACAACCAACTTGGTGGCACATGAAACACTTGTTGCTCTTCATGTACTCCGACCGTTGTGTTGGGGTGAGATGTATGGCATCTACTTCCATAGCGTATGGGTTGTGAGTAGAGCTTCTTGAGGAGGGAGCAGGGATATATGGGACCTTCCTGCATAGATCATCTATCCTCCTAAGCTGTTGAGAAAACTTCCCCGCCTTATCGATCCTTTCTTGATAGATAGTGGGTACTTTCTCGCAAGAGAGTACCATAGCAGTGAGGCGTTGGCTGAGACCATGGAGGAACCATTTCACCAGGGCGGTGGAGTCCTTGATCCCAGTTTTCTCCGCTAGGAGACGGAATCGTGAGGCATAGGTAGGGAAGCCATTGCTAGTAGTTCCGTCTGAAAGCCTTTCTGGGATCTGACGTAGTTGAGAGAGGTCAATCCTAGCCTTTGCTGCTATATTGTATGGGGCGAAAGTAGACTCAAACACTTCTGTAATTCGTTTGAAGGTTTTGTCTGCATCTGCGACTCTTGGGTTCAAAAGCTTCATCAGCCATCCTTCTGCGAAGGTCTTTCCACAGCCCTTGCTTATTTTGTTGAGGAAAGTAAGGGACTTAGTTGTATCTATGTAAAGTCAACCGTTGATGAGGAAGTAGGCCTTCATGGAGAGAAGCCATCAGTTAGAGTCCTCGGCCTCCCCGGTAAAGTCCTCAGGGAGCCCAGCCTTTATTTCTGAAACCATGTCATCGTCTTTGGGAGCCGGGTCAATGTCAATGTCAGAATCTGTGTCCGGGTTGTGATAACTAGCAGGGTGGTCCTCATCTGAAGGAGGGGACGGTGGCGGAGGAGGTAGTGCCATAAGGGGAGTTAATGGGGTTGCCGACGGAATCAGTGTCGGTTGATAGTCTAGCTCAAGATAGTCAGTTGCTCTTCCTCATCTCCTGTTTACCTCAGCTAAGTCTTGTTGCCTTTGTCTGTAAGTCGCCTTTGCCTTAGGGGAGGAAAAGTGATCGGGGAGGGGGACAAAGAAGGCATGTCCAAGAGGTAGTTCATGAATGCGTGGGAGAGGGGAAGGGTTAGCACTAGGAGGTGCTGATGGAGGGAGCAGAGCAGAAGGACCTGGCTCTGGGCTAGAGGAACCTCCGAATAGACCGAATCGGGAAATGTTGGCAGTGGGGTGTGTCCTCTACGCAAAGGTAGGGACAAGGGGAGAAGCTAGTTCTTTTGTAATGTGCAGTGCAGTTAGTGACAAGCAGAGCATGAAGTTACCTTGGTCTGAACAAGTTCAACAAGTGGAGGATGAGGTAATGAGTAGAGAAGCCTGCTAGGCGATGTCTACCACAGTCTATCTCAGAAGATAAACTGAGACTCGAGGTGGGCTCGACAGGTCTCTGATATCCAGGTGCTAGCTGCTGGAGCTCTTGGAAAGTATCACTAGAACTATGCTGGTATTGTGTAGAACTAGCTTAGGGAAATACATGATAAAAGTACAGAGTATATATATGGTAGGCCCCTGGTCCGTGTGAGTAAGGTAAGTAATATAAAAGGAACAAGGAGGTGGGAGTTCGAAGGACGACCGTGCTCCATATAGTCCATCCCGATGATGTGAAACTGCAGGAAGTGGCAGTGTGATCTAAAAGAGGAACACAGTGCAGGCGGAAGTCCAAAGGAATCCCATATGGAAGTGGAACAAAAGGAAGAAGCTAAATATAGAGCAGAGGCGGGGCACCGTGTGAGTACATAAGAAGTGGATATAAAAGGAGAAACTATCTGGAGGACAACTCCAGTACGAATACAACTCCGTAGAGTAAGAGACAGAGTCTACAGAGAAACAAGTAAAGCAGCATAGCTGCCCAAGCATAATAGTAAAGGAAAAAGAGTACCCCCTTAGTAGACCATAACACTATCCACCACTGAATCAGAGTATATTGGACTTAGCAACACCAGACAACCATGAAGCCTGGCTCCAGACTTTCTTCAATGAGATTGGACATTCTCAAAGAGGTCCCACGGAGTTGTTTTGCAACAACCAAGTAGCAATCATCCTATGCTATGACCCACAATTCCAAGCTTGGACAAAACACATTCAATGAAAATACCACTGGTTTCAGGATAATCTGGTTGGAAAAGAAGAAGCAACAGTCCAGTATATCTCCACCAAGGATATGGTGGCAGAATACTCATGAAGCCTCTTGCCAATGAATCACATTGGAAATTTGTTCAAGGTATGGAACTAAGGCTACACTTGAGTGGAAGTGACAAAATACCACCAAGTCCAGAGTCTGGAGATCCCTCTGGACACTCCAGACACAGAGAAATATAACTGACTTATTTTACCTCCAGAGTTCATGCACCTGAACTCCAGAGTGTGTATGTATCACTATACTGTGTGGCATGATCCTTATGCTTACTCTACAAATTGAGGTATGAGTGTCTCTTTACCATACACTATATAAAGCTCTCCTTTTCATACCATAGTGCCTTAGTTGTTCTGTTCTCATTGGCATCAACTGAGCTCTGGTTTACTCCAGTCTCTGCCAGCCTCTGCTCCACTCTAAACCTTTGGACTTTATCACTTGCACTTCACCTTTGCCTTGCAACACTCCACACATGATGTCGACTTGCCAGAACCAACCTCACACTTGAGGTCCCAGTGTTTGCATCTTGAGCATTGTGGTGGTGCTTAGCCTTTTCCCTTATTGATGCTTTGTTGCTCCTGCACCTCCAAAGCCTGAACTCTGTTAGCAAATGTCTAGAACCCTGAAAAACCACTCACCCACCTCCTCGGCCTCCTCCTAATGTTTCTCCTCCTCTACTCTCTGACGTACCTCATTCTCTGCCTTGTGCTTTGCCTCCTCCACCTCATGCCTCTTCTATTCTTCCTCCTCTTTGTGTGCCTTCATGTGCTTCTGGCACTTTGTGAACTTGGCAGACAACATC